>JARQZK010003644.1:0-32500 GCA_030704885.1 Cynegetis impunctata
ATTTTAATTACACCTCTAAGTGGCACCCGTAATATGGCAACGCTGAGCGGACGTGTTATCGGACTAATTCGTGCTTATCTCACAAGAATGCTAAGGCAAGTTAGACTAATAATTATAAAGTGAGCTCAGATCAAGCTAAACTGATTTTGATTTTCGCATACATGCCTTGAATCTGTTAGGTGTAATTGACATCCAGATTTGTTGGCTATGTTTGAGAAAATTGAAAAAATAACGGAGATAGTTGAATTGGGATGGAATGAAAATGTTAAGGTATTATTGATATGTGAGAATGTAGGAGGTTTGAAAAAACGATGTTTAGATATTGTGAGAGCGGGCTACTTCAGAAAATATCTTTTCAATATACAGGATGTTGAATGTTTCAAATTGTTAATCTGTCATTTTTCAATATACCGAGACGAGTTTTTTTTACAATGTTATGAAAACGCAGTTATGTAAAGACTGTCTAGATTTCTATCTCTTATTACGGGGTTCTTGGTTATTGGTAAAGATAAAAGGTTGCAGTTTACTATGATTTTGAGTAAATAATCAGTATATACATGGTGGCCTTGATTAGAATAAACTATATGAAGAAATAAAAAAACTATATGAGATTGATTGAAATACATTGAATAATAGCAATATGAACCTTGTAAAGTTGAGTTTGATTATGTTCTGATGTTTGGCATCGTTTTAACGTTAAAATTATTCAATATTATACCTTCGCGAAAGCCTGAATTGAAAGCAAAAATATTCTAATATCGGAAGTAGTCTCAAGGAAACCAATGACAATTTTCATTTCCTATACAAAATACAAATGAAACAACAGTAGCTGAATTAAAATATAAAATAAATACTTTTTTTGCCAGTATAAAATTGATTGATGGTTTGCTGAGTACTGTCGGAAAAATTACAGTGTTAGTCTTTGCAATCACTCAATAAAACAAAATTTATAAAGGTACATAGTGTTTCATTACACCATTTATTGTATTTTCGAATTATCGAATCCAGAAGCGATTGCCTGATGTAAAACAAGTTTTCTTTTTTGCTAGAGTCTATTAAAACAGAATATATTTGAATAAATATATAGTACACTGCCGCTTTTTCGTTAGATGAAATTTATTGTCCAAATGTCTTTTCTAATTTCAGTGACTTCGGTCTCTTTTTTTGTTCCACCTTTTCGCGTGAAGAAAATTGATAATATAAGATTGTTTTATTTTAAAGTAAATAAAATAACCCACTCATTCTACCTTCAATTTCTATTTAATGAGAACTCCTAATAAAATTACAGGATTTTGAAATATTTACATATATTCAATAGTTTTCGCATATTCAACTTGAAATTTTTTTCTTAATTTTTTCTCCAGAAATTGGATAAAAAAACATAAGATCAATTTACGGAAATATCCCAAAATATTATAATATTAATTAAATTCTCGGATATGACCGCAGAGGCGAACAGTAGTTGCCGTCGAGTCACCAGACGTACAGCAGCACCTAAAAATGCCAAATGAGATTTTGGCGAAACGTCGTGAAACAAACGGTGCTTCTCAGCGCCAACAAAACTTTGGAAAAAATCGGATTGAACCCCGGAATCTTTCTCAGATTCATTCCACCATCCGAGAAAACATGCGATATAACAGTCTACACCTCTACGGGGAGGAAACCTTACAAGACATCAAACACTTCGAAAAATTGAAATCAAGAATATCTACTCTCCTTTGCGATATGACGTTCCTGATAAGATGCCGTGATAACAACCTGCAACCGAAATGTAACAAGTTATCATACCACCTCAAAACAAGAAGAACCAACAATATCCTTTAATCTGCAGAAAAAGCCCTACTTTGAGAACAAATTCTAGAAAGAAGAAGAACTCTTGCAAATGTAGAATCAGAAGCTTACAAATTACACCTAAAACTAAGCAGCCAAATCCATCCTCTCTTATGGTCAGATATTGAAAAAGTATGTTTTTGGTGCACAGAATCTAATACCCAGCTTAAAACAACCAAACATCAAAAGAAATTCGAGACCCTACAACAACTTTCCAGAAAACAACCGATAAAAACCTTAGACATAAATAAAATAGTATCATTTATCTGATCATGATAAGTCAGTCCTAACTAATGGCTTCAATTATGCTGTAACCCCTAAAATTGTCCCTGTATAAGACATAATGTCTAATGTGGAAGCAGCCCTAGGCCATATCCCAGAAGAAAATGCCGAACAAATAAGACAAGACGTAACGCGCATACTGAGAACGAATAAAATCCCAGAGCCAAATTTAACACGGGCTGAACATCTAGCACTTATATCTTTGAAGAAAAACAGGTAAATAACCATCTTGCCAGCTGATGAAGGCAACGGGACTATCGTGATGGACGCCAAGGACTACATGAATAAAATGTTAGATATCCTCAAAGATGATTCGTACAAACTAACAAATAGAGACCCAACAACCTACTTAGAGAAAACTTAACAAAAATAAAAGCCGCTAAACTAGACCCAGAAACCGAAAAATCGATAATACCGAGGGAAATATCAAGCAGATGCCCGAAACTATACGAACTGCCAAAAATTCATAAACCTTAGGCCCCTCTCCGACTAATAGTCAGCGCATTCCGATCACCGACAAAAAAACTCGAGAAATTCCTAGCCGGCATTATGCAACCTACAGTTGAACTCTCCCAATCGTTCGTGAAAAACTCTGAACATCTAACCAGAATGATAAAAGACATTCACCTCGAAGAAAATGACATCTTAGCATCCTTGACATAAAATCACTCTACCCAAGCATATCCGTTGAGGAAGCCCTAAACAAAATCTCAAGGAATGAGCGTTTTCCAAATTACGTCATCGACCTCGCGGAACACTGTCTGAAAAACTTTTATTTCATGTTTAACGACAAAATCTACAAGCAAGCAGATGGCGCACCTATAAGATCCTCGCTGTCATCAGTTATAGCAAACCTTTTCATGATATATTTCGAAAAAGAGGCTCTTCAAAATGCTCCCCTAAAACCAAAATTTTGGAAACGCTATGTTGATGATATTTTCTTAATGTGGCCACACCCTCAGAAAGAATTAGGGAATTTTCTACTATACCTCAACAGTATACACCAAAAAATCCAGTTTACTTTAGAATTTGAACAAAATAGAAAACTGCCATTTCTGGACTTACTCCTTACAAGAAATCTGAACGGAATTTTGGTCTTCAGCGTATTTCGCAAACCTACACACACTAACAGATACCTGAACGCACAATCACACCACCACCCTTCACAAAAACGGTCAGTAGGGAACTCAATAATTTCCAGATGTTTTCGACTAACAGAACCAGAAACAAGAGAACAAGAAATGAAACAGATTATAACCGCCTTACGACAAAATAGATAGACATACACTGACATCAAAAAGGCCATCAAAAAATAAGAAAATCCAACAAAAACATCAGAAAACAACGCCGAAGAATCCAGACAAAAAGCAGTAAAGTAAGTATACGTAAAAGGAATAACAGATAAAATTGGAAGAGTCTTGAGAAAAAATATCATAACAACAATATTCAAACCTCAGAAAACAATAGCCAATATACTCGGAAACCCGAAAGATAAAATCGGACTAGAAAGCCACGGCGTCTACAGCATACCTTGTGCAGACTGCGGCCAAACATATATAGGACAAACGAACAGAAAAATATCAGCAAGAATCCAAGAACATAAGAGTTGCGTCAGGAACAAACAGACAACATCAGCTCTATTTCAACATTATCAACAGGCCACAGAATCGACCAATCAAGAGAAATGGCATCCATAGAAAACTACAGAGTCCGTACCATAAGAGATGCCCTAGAAATAGAGAAATCAGGACATCTAAACGAACGAGACGATGCTCTGAATATTCCACTAACTTGGAATACAATTTTAAAAACCACGAAAACGCCTAAAACAACACAAGACGTAAAAACTAACATCGACGAAGAAAATCGAAGCCAAGAAGTGAGGGGGCGGAGCCTATGCAGCGAACCGGCCAATCAGGAAACCCGGACACAAGCAGAGGCGAACAGTAGTTGCCGTCGAGTCACCAGATGTACAGCAGCACTTAAAAATGCCAAATGAGATTTTGGCAAAACGTCGTGAGTAGTATAGATATGAGAGAGTGAAGTCAAACTACCCATTTCGAACGACCCCCTTGAATTTTCGAATCGCTTGTTACGCTACTGAGTCTGGAAGACAGGGCCGGAATTTGTCTATAAATTGAATAATAATATAGTTTGTTAAAGAGTGTGAATATGTAAGTAATTAAAAGGGTTATTAAATTAAATTATCATCGATTTCCCTATCTAATGAGTCGAGGCGGGAATAAGAGGAATCTCTCATTACGCGTCGGACAAGGACTTGTCTATAGATTAAATAATGTGGTTTGCTGAAATTGTGGATATGTGGGTAATTATGAGAGGATAATAAACTGAAATGACCTTCATTCCTGTGTATTCCCAGACGGGAATATGTGGAGAAGAGTCGGGACTTATCTGAAGTCGAAGAGATAATTAAGGCAAGTGGGCTAATGTATGGAATGAAAACAACTATATTTTTTGTTTGAAAATTAGTGTATCCTGTTTCTAACCATGTCTATTTAATGATTCTGGATTCTCACGCTGCAGGTGCGCTGATCCTGTGGGGTGAATCTGGCTATATGAAGGTTGGCTAGAGTAAACTCATTCATTGTATCTGCAGAATAACTACAAAATATGGTGAAAAAATATCATCTACTACGCAAGATTTTACAGTTATTTTACCTCAGAGATTCGCAACAATAATGACCGATCAAGAACTTGCAAATATGAATAAATATATTGATGAAAATAAAGATATATTTATACAAAGTACAGGACGAGTGGGCAGGACTGTAAACAATCAATTTTCCGAAGAATAATTGATTAATCACATCTTCAGTATTACTTATCACAATCATGTACTTCAAACAAATAGCAATGCCCAACAACAACAATTTGTGAAGAAAAAAAATAAAATAAAGTTGAGTAGTGTGGTGCAAGAAAGATTACGTTGCTGGCGTAAGAAACTTCAAACGTTAAAGACTCAAATAGCAATTTATGAACTCAGAAAAAAGTTTGATCAAACACACTTTTTTCAATGAAAAATGGAAGAAAATTTCAAATTCAATGATAATATTATATTTCATATCATTTATTAGTGAAAATATGATTATGTACTGCAATGCCCGAAAGGGTTTATGGGAGCAATATGGACGTGACAGAATAAGATTCTGAAATAGAATACATAAAACTGGTGAATTCATAACTCCAATTCTTGAGAAAGAAATTTACTTCATAAGAACTTCTAGAGAAGGTGATGATTTTTATTTAGATTATCTGAAACATTATAATCCCTCCCTACCAACCTCTTAGAGTGGTAATTATATATGACCGGTTGGTAAACTTTGATATTTCATTAGTGAGATAGAGAGTATTGCAGTAGATGGATAAGATTCTTTTAAACAAAAATAGATTCAGATATTCTATACAGACTACGAAAAAGAGGATTGCACCTACACGAGTAGCCAAAATATCTGAACTTCAACGACAATTGTTCTTTTACAAATATGAATATTTCAATGAAATTGAAAATAAATGGATGGTGCTTGAGATTCCAGAGAAGAAAACTCAAATTCAAGAATGTTTAATCGAACTTAAGGAAGATGTTCAATCAATAGTGAATGAAATCCGTCAAAAAGGACATTGTTTTCACGAATGTTATTTTGAAGATTGCTATTCTTGCACAGAGAATTTGCAAGATCTAAAGTGTTATATTCAAGCTTATGAAGCTTTTTACGATTTTATGACATCGGAAATTCCACTTTTTGATCTCTATGATACAATAATCAACTTAGGCTTAATACATTATATCAATATTCTATGGGAAGAACTGCCGGAGGATATCAAGAGCGAGCATGGTGACTTGAGAATTCCAACACAGAACCACTCTGCTGCTATACTCCTCTTTGTTCACTCTAGTGATTAAATTTATAGGATGAATGTGAATATTTCGGATAGTTCCTGTTTCGAGGGGAAATATCCAAAACGGTTCAGATTGAAATAATTTATAACAATAAGAAGATGGATCAAGATTCGAAAATTATTAAAATTTTGTATATGTATCTTCCGAGAATATCTAAAATGAATTCATATTTCGAGTAATCATCCTCTTCATTATAATCTTGAACATCTTTATAATACGAATTTATATGATGGCCAACTTTATCAATGCTCATTTTTTTTGTTTTTAAATTTCATTCAACAACTCCAGCTTCCCGCAACTCTTCAATTATGGAAATGATCTCGTTACCTGAACTTGTAATTCCTGCAGCTTGCGAAGAAACTAACAACCGAAGTCTATCAACCAGTTCATTTATATCATCCCAATAAATATAGTCGATTGAATTGTTGGTTAACTGTTTCAATGTCATAATTCCACCACCTAATTTACCAACCCTCGTAGACGGGATTTGCGATCGAGGTCTCCGCGGAATTAATGCTTTACTGTTTATTTACTTATAATTTTTCTATATTTATAAGATCAACTACCGGCGATTCGCTCGTCAGGATCGTAATTTCGCCTATTAGCACTAGATCGATCTATAATATTTAAATAATTTTTTTCATCTGTACGGGTATATCCCACAGGTCGTCGTTTGAAGATGAGTTCATAAAGTCCTGGGGTGCCCGCATATTCAAAGTTTTCATCGCCGATAAGGACATTACCTGTGTCTGTATCAATTGTAATTTTTGCATTACCAATTTTCAAACCATTCGCATCGGTATCGAATCTGGCTCCGAATTTGAAATCAAATTTATTGCTCGTATCGGAAAAAAATGCATCCATATACGAACGGGGGATTAGGGGTAGGGATTGTAAATCTAGATCGAATTCTTCAGTTTGTGAAAGATTTTGCAAGTATTGCTTGGTATCTTCATACATTTCGTTTAAGAATTCATCATCGGAAATTCCTTTATCAGCGTCACCGTCATTAATAATGACAGTTCATCGTCATCAGCATCAGTTGTAGTTTCGGCTATCGTATCTGTTTCAAGGAAATTTGGCTGAAGCAGTTTTCGTTTTAGCCATCGATATTTCTCAAATTTAGGTGTATAAATATCGAGATAATCTTTTGGTGTTGAAGATGAAAGTTTTTAAGCTCTCTTGGCTTTTCTTCATCTTCTTCAATAATAGCAATTACAGTTTTTTTATCGTCAAGTTTCCTAGCTATAATCTGCAATTATTGTTTTGTTATTGGTTAAAATGCATTCTCTCTAATAATTTCTCCCTCTTTCAGAAATTCCAATTTTCTCTTCAAATTGCTCCTAGCATTGATTAGACTTTTTTTTGCTGTGACAATGATCATGATGAAGCTAGCTAATCGGCTAAACAACTAATAGCTGAAACAGCTAATAGCTAACGCCTCCCAACTAACTGACAACTAATTAGCTAATCAGTTAAAACAGGTATCTAATTAGTTAAAACAAGTATCTAATCAGTTGAAAAATAGATGAAACTGCTGATGAATAAATGGTGTAGAACAACCTGTTCAACGATCTGATATTATCTGATAAAAATAATCGCTAATGCAGATATATATATATATATATATATATATATATATATATATATATATATATATATATATATATATATATATATATATATATATATATATATATATAGTGATCAAATCATTTTCGATAGTGTCTTTTTTCCATTTCACTAGCTTTATCAATCACAATGAAACCATATTTATTGGTCCAACATGCTGCTCACATTTTTTTAAATTCATCATATTTCAAATCGGTATCAATGCTCATCATAAATATGCTTCAGATTATTCTCATCGGTGCGAAATATCACCAGTAAATTTGCATTATCACGTATCAATTGTGTTGGGACACGTGTGTAAGTTTTTCCTAAATAAAAACAGTCGATGTTCTTGTACCTACCCATGCTAAAGTATTCACGCATCAAATTTTGGTTGGTGCAGGAAATGTCATCAAAGATAAAAATAGTTTTTAGTATTCTCACAATTATTGTATTTATTATATGAAATTTCTCTGATTGGAAAAGCAACTCCTCCAAATATACCTACATATTTCGGTTGAAATAACGATTTCGAATAAACGTAAACATTCTGAAATCTTAATCCGTTGGGGTGTACTAGTAAATTAATCATCAATTTGGTTTTACCACAGCTTGAGGGGCCCACTATGAGACATCGAATTGTGGACGGTAAAAGTGCACCGTGTCTTCTTCTCTCAACTTTACGCCTTCCATGATAATCTGCGTTATCTATTGCTAGTGAGGACTTCTGTTTAACAATACGCATGTCTTCAACTAACTGAGTTTTAGCGCAAATTGATTTACATATATATATATATATATATATATATATATATATATATATATATATATATATATATATATATATATATATATATATATATATATATATATATATATATATATATATATATATATATATATATATATATATATATATATATATATATATATATATATATATATATATATATATATATATATATATATATATATATATATATATATATATATATATATATATATATAATATGCCCACTCTAAACTCAAAGTTTAGAAGCATTCGTAATCGTAAAGTTAGCGGAGGTAGATCAACAATCAAAGGATCGGGTTTACTGAAAAATCTGATAAATAAACTACCGTTTGAACTACATTTACCAGCTGGTCTGACAAAAACATATTCATATTGCGTTCCGGGCACAAAGCTACAGGACCGTCTCAAACGTGGTGATCCTGGAATAAATCAGTTGGACGCTGCGTGTAAAAGACACGACATAGCTTATGATTAATCAAAAGACATTAATCAACGACACGTAGCTGATCGTATACTATCATCTGAGGCTATTCAAAGATTTCGCTCACCTAACTCTTCATTAGGAGAAAAAGCAGCATCATTAGCAGTCGCGACAGCAATGAAAACAAAAGTGAAGTTAGCTATGGGATGTAAAAATAACAATTTCAATAAAAGGACGAATAACTTGAAAAAAAAGAAAAACCTGGACGTGCTCTAAGTTTTCGAGGTGTGAACAACTTGGCTAGAAAAGCGATAAAAAACCGTTCAAATTTCTCAAATCTAAACGATGCAATCAAAATTGAGGTTGAGTGGAAGAAAAAGGGGGCTGACACTAAATAAAGAACCACCTCGTATTATTTCTGTTTTTACCACTGATACCAATATTTGCAGGTCTATCAGCCCTAGGGGCTTTAGCGGGAGGAGCTGCGGGGATATCTGAAGCTATTAATACTGCAAAATATGCATCGGAACAACTAAAGGAATCTCAACGTCACAATCGAACGATGTAAGCTGTAGCGATGGGTAAAGGACTCTATTTGAAACCTTACAGAACTGGACTGGGACTTCTTTTAGACCCGACAGGTTATCGGAGGAGAAAATACCAATAAAATTACCGAGGCGAGCTTTAACGAATTTCGATTTGTTGAAATTCGCTAAAATGCTCAAAATTCCTCATTTTCGTGGTACATTTTTGCGAGACAATTTGCCTAGGAAAATTCGTTTTATCGAATGTGCAATAGTTAATTTGGATGAAATGGAAAATGTCGGTACACACTGGGTAGCTTATAAAAATCATAAAAATCGTGTACTTTATTTCGACAGTTTTGGGGATTTAAGTCCTCCACTCGAATCAATTCGTTATTTTCAAAGCGAACCCTCCTGCTCAATAATCAATTTCAACTATAATAAATTTCAGACATTCAATGCAATAATAAATTGCGGGCACTTATGTCTTCAGTTCCTACATGACACTTTCGCTCTCTCTGAAAGCCGAATGAGCTGAATGATTATTTAATCCACGGAACCAGTTTAGTTTGACATTGAAAATGTGTGTAATTAAGAAGACTTCTCGGAATGCAGCATTCAATTTTTAACTGTGTTAAATATATAAATATTCCATAATGGGTTCAATATCATTCGAGTTTTATCTGTTCAGTGGCGTGCATGATGTCATATACGTTCACTCTCATGGGGAATCTTAAGTACAAATTTTTATCCGCCGATAAATTTGGATGAAAATGAAGATTATGATATAGGTGTTATTAATCTTGAAACTTATAACTCAGTGCCTAATATCGACTCGACCGATAATAAATTTTACTACACTTTAGCGGATAATAATAATAATATCAATATTACAAAAGTAATAAAGATTGCCGAAGGATCGTATGAAGTGAAAAATATTAATCGATATTTACAATAAGCTAAAGGTGATAGTAGGAAATTTAAAATTTTAAAAATACTCAATATCAAAAATAAAACCAAATGTAGAATTGGAGAAATGGAACTTTCAGCAGCATCCCTTATTCTGAAGGCAAACAACAATACATTGAAAAGTGAAATAAAAGCGACATTCGATATTCATTTCGAACCGAAAGATTCTCTAGCACAACTTTTAGGTTTCAAACATCGCAAGTTGATAAAGAATAAAAGGCATATTTCCGATTACCCCGTGAGCATAAACAGGGTGAATTCTACCGGAATAGAGTGCAATATAGTTTCGGGATCTCATCGAAATGAAAAGTATGTTCATTTGCTATACGAATTCTTCCCCAATGCCCCACCAGGTTACAAAATTATCAAAAACCCCCGAAACGTTATTTATCTACCAATAAATACCCAGCAAATCGATGAGCTGACTGTTAAATTAGTGGATCAGGATGGTAAGTTGCTCAATTTACGTGGGGAAGTCGTCACAGTAAGGTTGCACTTGAAGAAAACTCGTAGAAATGGGGATTGATTTTACTAGAAGCAACAACACTCAAAGAGCAAAAAAGAGACGTGCACATGCTTTCACGAATCCTATAAATTATAAGTCTTCCAAGATATCTCATAGTTCATTGAAGAAAGTCAAACGATTAACACCTTCTAATCAGGCTTTTCTTTCTTCACTTGGCTTGAAATTAATGAATCAAACTAAAAATTAATAAATTTAAAAAATTGTGCGCCAGAGCTATAATAAATATTCGATTGATATTCAACAGTATTGTATTGTTTTGTAGAATCAAGTGTAATTGTAGTAGCAAGCTCCCATAGAGAATGGATATAGAAAATCAGCACTCAGATTGAAAAACGGCGATTAATAATTTTCGGATTCAAAACTGGACTGAAAAATAAAATAACAGCCAATTATAGTCATTTCAATCATAATAATTTGATGAATCTTAAAGTCTATTTTAACTCTGAAATGTTTCCATACGATAATTTGAATCTCAACCTTAAAAATAACCAATTTGCCCTCCTGTACGAAATGTATGCTAATTGTCAACAATCGTATTACAATCGTGAAAATCAACCCTTGCTCTCTCCTTATAAATTCAGAGATATCGCATGTTCAGCAGTTATCGATTGTTCGCGACAGGATGAGGTAATGAAATCTGGAAGTGTGGATATCCGGTTTGAATTTGAGAGCTCTGAAGATTTTTTTTTTTTTAACTCGAGGGACCTACAGTTTAACGCCGGTTCCGAACGGCCAATGGGATTGTAAACTATGTACATTACCCAACATTTTTCATCATAAATAACCACTAAATTCAGGACATATACAACACGCAAGAGGGACTCGAACCCACAATAGTAGTTGACACTAAGAGAGAACTGATCCACAATGGCGGCCATCGAGGTGGGGGGACCTTTCCGTCTACGTCAAATCGGTATTCAAGATGGATGCTATGACGTCATGGGGCCTGGGGGCCCTCTGTCATCTAATATAGACGCTCCTTCTCCTCGATCCTGGCCTGGGGGGCCCTGACTATCTCTCTCTCTCTCTCATGAGGGTCCTCTCACTCCTTCTCATCGATCCTAGCCCTAGCTGAAATATTAATAAATGAAAAAAGCTGTGTCGGTGTCTGGGATTCGAACCGCAGAATTTCTGCACCAGAGTCTAGTACTCAGACCGGTCATCCATCAACCCATTGTTATAATTAGGATTAAGCGAGTGATATAACTAACTTGCGCGACGTTAATCTTGAATCATAGATATCTCAGATCTGTCATACGTCATCCGATCTGTTATTCGTAACTGTCAAATGTCATCTTGAATCATAGATATCTCGGAGCATAGAACTGTAATACGTTAAACATTTAAATTTTGAATACAATTCCAACGCCCTCCCCTCTGTTGGTGAGATTGTGAATGATGAGAATACAGTGACCTGTCATACACGATCCACCATCTGTTGACCAGGTTCTGAATGACGATTATACAGTGATCTGTAAGATCGTTAGTTTTTTTTTTATGTTGCTATTAATAGGGACCCAGAGAACTGAAATTTTTTATGAGGGATTCTTCAGGGGGGCACCGAGCCCCGCGGAGTCTTCATGTGGGCCCCCAGGAGTCTTCATGTAGGTTCAGGAGATTGAAATTATATGATTTATATGATTTATATGATATATATATATATATATATATATATAGGAATAGGGGGCCTTCAGGTGTCTTCATGGGGTCACAGGAGGTCCCCCATGGAGGCACCGGGCCCCCAGGAGTCTTCATGTTTGTTCAGTAGATTGAAATTATATGATATATAGGACCGTAGGGGAACAGAAATTCTTTTGGTATATAGGAGACCGTCTTCGTAGATTTGGATATCAAATTACATACATACAAAATAGTTATTTTCTTAAAAATTCATTTCCATTTTGATATATAAAATATAATCGCGTTCGAACGAAAATGGACTGAGTCAATATCAGCTGATCGACGAATGTAGAATTGAAGCCAGTGTCAGCAAATTCTCTGTTCCGTAAGTAAATGAATTAATTAGATATAGGTCAATATTTCGTTCTACTGAAGAATTTCAACATCAGCGTTTTCTGAATCATGTAAGGGGGTCCATACATAGTCAATCTCGATCCGGATCAGGATTTCATCATTTTGAGATCAGATCCGCATACATTATCAATCTGGATTACCGATCTCGATCGAGATTGACTGTGTACGATCTCCCTTAAAAATCAACAAAGGAATTTCTACATGCTTATTCAACATTTTTGGGCCGAGTGCAAAATCCCTCCTCCACTAAAAACTTCCTTCTGATAATTATAGAAATTTTTCTTATTAATTTCATTCCACCTTCGACTTCATTTGAAGCATCATCGTTAAACTTTTGATCTAACCGTTTGGGTGTGTCTTTCTGTCTTAGTGAAAATCAAGTAAGTTTTTATTTTTGAGTTATTCAATATTTTTTTAATTTGTTTTAGAGACGGATTTATTAGGAAAATTGAACAAAGTTTCTTTTCTAGAGAGGAAACCAAAGAAGAAGCTATCTGATCTGATTATCGAGGAGCCTTACAAAGGAGGTAAAAATAATTACTTCTGCGCTCGGAGAGTCAGTACTTCTAGACTTGGGTGACTACAATGTCTTTTTACCGAAGAGAGTGACTGAAGAATACAAGTGTCATATAGAGGAGAATATTCCATCGTATCCAAGGGAACATTGGAAACCTGAAAAACCAATCCAGCTCCAATATTTAAACTTATTAAAAACTAGGTAAATATTATTCAATTTCCTATAATATTTTTTCTCTCTGTCTGTGTGAATTATACAAAAATGAATTTCACTGGTAAATTAACTAAAATAGATGAAACTCTCAAATTAATTCAACAAAATTATTCTCTTTCAAATTCTAAAACATGGCAAAAAATGATTTTCTCACATATTCGTACGTGTTATAGAGCTTTGAAACGAATTAATTTTACTATAGGTGAAAAACGTAAAATATACTCCAAAATCGTTCAGCTCAAACGTATGAGCTGTTTTATTAAATATTTCCCTCAACAACAACAACACAGTGGCGGAGGTTTACCGAAAAAACGTAATGATAGAATTCGGTGGAGGAATATTAATGCTATTTATAAAAATAGAGTTAGGACTGGATTTATTATTAATTTACGTCATTTAGATGTCCAACCATTCTTAGATGATTCTCTAGTTCTTTTCAAGAATAAAATCAGTAAAATTCTCAAGGATTTTAGTACTTTAAAAGTGAACACAACTTTCTGGGGTGATTTCGTTAAAGTTTCGAATGACTGTGAAATTATAGAACGAAAATATTTCGGTACGCCGAATGCTATTATCGATATATCGACAGATTTATCAATGTGGTTCAAAGAAAATGTCTTAAACAAAATTTTACATTATTTAGAAGAGAAGAGCTTTAAAGGTAGTGGTTGGGCTCTCTCGAAAGTTGTCTTATTGGAAGTAGCTATTAATAAATTTGAAATGGGTACAGGCGGTTCATCTTACATCAATTTACCTCAGGAAATAATTAACAAAAAAGCTTGCGTTAACGTTGTGAACAACGATAATGCATGCTTTTTCTGGAGCGTAGTCAGTTGTCTTTATCCAGCGGCTAGACATTCAGAACGAAAGTCATCATATCCTTTATACTCAGAAGTTTTGAGAACCGTAGGTTTGGAATTCCCTATGAAACTCACACAAATCACGGAATTTGAAAAAATGAACGATATGTCGGTTAATGTTTATGCTTTGGAATTAATCGAGAGTGAAAATAAATCCTTTTATTCAGTAATACCTATAAGGTTGAGTCAACAACAGCGACTTCCTAATCGTCACGTTAATTTACTATTAGTCCCAAATATATACTATCCTAAATTAAATGAATATGAACCGGTTATAGAAGATCCTGAAGATAGCGACGACGACAACGAAATCAGATATCATTATTGCTAAATAAAAAATCTTTCTAGACTCGCATCAGGTCAAATTTCCAAGAAAAAAGCTGAAAAGTTCATTTGTGATAGATGTTTCAATTATTTTAGCGCTCAAAGTGAATTGAATGATCATGAAGCTTTATGTCGTGATTTGAACCATTCTAAAGTTACTTTTTCGAAAAATGACTATGTTGAATTCAGAAATCACTCTTTTAAGCAAAAATGTCCTTTTGTAATTTATGCAGATTTCGAAGCTATTTTAGAAAAGTGTAATGAAAAAATTAGTTCCAAGACAATTAAATATCAAGAACACAAACCCTACAGTGTAGGATATTACCTAAAATGCTCCTATGACGATAATCTCTCACGTTACGCTAGTTTTCGCGGAGAAAATTGTCTAGATTGGTTCTCCGATGAAATCGATAAAATTGGTAAATTTATTTATTCAAAAATTAAGCACATTGAACCTATGACGGAGGTACCTGATGAAGTCACCACTCATTGTCATATTTGTGAAAAACCCTTCACAAATAAGGAGATAATTGTTAGAGATCACGATCATTTTTCCGGGGAATTTAGGGGGTGGGCTCATCAGAACTGTAATTTAAATTTTAAAAAACTTTTTATTGTCCCAATATGCGCCCACAACCTCTCAAATTACGATGGTCACTACATCGTGAAGTCACTTCTTCAACGAGGACCAATCAACCCCCTAGCCCTCAATAAAGAACGATACATTTCATTCACCTATTATCACAAGGAAACTAAACTTAGATTCAGATTTATAGACTCATTCAGATTTATGGGAGCCAGCTTGGACGAACTAGTTTCAACCCTGATTCTAGGTAATTTCAATAATCTGAAAAAAGAGTACCCCGATCTAGTCGATGAGGAATTTGAGCTTCTAACCCAAAAAGGTGTCTTTCCCTACGACTATATAACCGATTTCGATAAACTTAACGATCCAACACTTCCTACCATCGAAAAATTCTACAATAAACTCACCGATTCTCATATTAGCGAGAAAAGTTACCGTCATGCTCAAAAAGTGTGGAAAACCTTTAATATTCAAACACTAGGCGAGTACAGTGACCTCTATATGAAAACCGATATAATGTTGCTCGCAGATGTAATGGAAAATTTTCGGGAAACGGCTACAAAAACCTATAATCTCGATCCAATTTGGTTCAATACTTTACCTTCATATACATGGTCCTGTATGCTTAAATATACGAAATGTCGCTTGGAACTTCTAAAAGACATAGATATGATTATGTTTATCGAGAGAGGTATACGTGGGGGTATTTCGTGTTGCATGAATAGATTTTCAGAAGCTAATAATCCTCGTATGAATGAGTTTGATCCAAGTAAACCTACAAAATATATCTTTTACATCGATATGAATAATTTATATGGGTATACCATGGGACAATTTTTACCATATGGAGGGTTCGAATGGTGTGAAAATACCGATATAGATGTAACTAAAATACCTGACGATTCTCCCGAAGGTTATATACTAGAGGTAGACATCGATTATCCCCCGAAATTACACGATCTTCATAAAGATCTACCATTTTGCTGTGAACACCTCACCCCTCCAGAAGGAGGAGTACATAAAAAGCTATTGTGTACCCTGTTCAATAAGAGAAATTACGTGATTCACTATAGGAATCTCAAGCAGGCATTAAAAGCAGGTTTGGTTCTTGTAAAGGTTCACAAGGTGCTGAAATTCAAACAGAGTCCATGGCTGAAACCCTATATAGATCTGAATACGGATCTAAGAACAAAAGCTACCACTACGTTTCAGAAAAATCAATTTAAACTTGCTAATAATGCCGTTTTTGGTAAAACGATGGAGAACATTCGATTACACAGGGTAATTCGGTTAGTAAATAAATATGAGGGTCGTTACGGAGCTAGAAATCTCATTTCCTCCCCCCGATTTCATAATCGACTTGTTTTTGGAGAGGATATGATGGCAATCGAAATGAAAAAGTCCGAATTACTCTTCAATAAACCTCTGTATATCGGCATGACTATTTTAGATATTTCGAAAACTTTTATGTACGATTTTCATTATGATTTTATGTTGTCGAAAGCACCCCCAGGGGGTTGTAAAATCCAATATGTAGACACTGATGCTTTCATATATGAGCTAAACTGTGATCCGTACAAAATTATTAAAGAAAACTGTCATACTCATTTCGATACTTCTGACTATGCTCCAGACAACCCCTATCAAATTCCTTTGCTAAACAAAAAAGTCCCTGGTCTAATGAAAGATGAAGTGAACGGTAAAATAATTACTCATTTTGCAGGCCTTCGATCCAAAATGTACAGTTTCAAAGTTCAGGGGGGTAAAATAACGAAAAAATCTAAGGGTGTTAGATCGTATGTTGTTAGAAATAAGATAACTTTCGAGGATTATGTACGTTGTTTGCGAGAGAAGGACGAAAAAGTCATTAATCAAAATTCAATCAGATCCTACGCCCATACACTGTATTCCATAGAACAAAGTAAAATAGGGTTAAGTCCTCACGACGATAAACGTTATTTAATTCCATCGTCGTTCGATACTTTACCATGGGGTCACTATTCACTTTAATTATTTTTTTGTTCTAGAGAGAGAGAGACTATGGATCATCAAGACCAAAGCATACCTCTAATTTCTCTTCAAGAATTTTCCATTCAAAAAATTATCGAAAATATCCAGTCTTTTTGTGACATACTTAAATTAGGTCTTCCAAAACTCCTAACTTTAGAGTTATTAGAAAAATTCAGTTCAATTAAATGGAAATTCATTGTAAAAGAGAATGAGAAAGATAAAAGTAGATTTTTTAGAAAACGTGGTAGGGATGATATCTATGTCCAAGAGTGGTATTATGTTTTCTACAACTATTACAGAATTGAGGATTTTAATTTAACTATATGCGGAAACTGTTACAAAAAATTATTAATTTGGTTCAAACACTATAACTTTAGTACAAAATTTAAAATAATGAAGGGTCAATATGATTTATTTATGCCGCCTGGAGATATATCCTTCTTATATCGAATAAAAAATTTTTGTTGTCAGGCGGAATACAATCATAAAGTTTTTAGGATATACAAAAATGAAGAGGGTAAAAAACTGAAACTTTCCATAGACAGATTAATTGATTCCTATGACGAAAACAGTGATATTGATTAACATACAGGCTAGAGAGAGAGAGATATGTGGAAAATTTGATAATATTTTTTTGTATGTCTTGATGAGTAAAATTATATTGTTTTATCTATACTGTATTAATCTTTTGTTTATATATATATATATATATTATGGTTGAAAAAAGTGATTGTAAATTATTTCGTTCTTTATTTCTTGATTCAACAAAATAGGAAAGGTACCTAATTTATGCAACCAACAATACACCTTCATGAATTTAGATCAGTAAACAGATTCATAATGTGTGTATATATATATATATATATATATATATATATATATATATATAGGTAGGAGAACCTCTGTTATTTTTCTGTCTAACAAGTGTCTCTCTCTAAAATTTCATATAAGTCAAACGCTTTGATATTTTACCCTGTAGTGACAAGGGAGTAAGTGTTTTATTTTTTCCTTAAATTTCGTATAAGTCAAACGATTACTCTTGGAACATGACTCACGTTCGTAGATTTCAATCATGAAAAAATTTCTTATATATATATATATATATATTTATATATATATATATATATATATATATTTATATATATATATATATACATATGAATCATTGGTATAGGTGTGACGACATAACTTACAATCGTAACCTCTATAAACTGAAGACTTCCTCCTTCACTCTGTATGTCAGTCATCTTCCAAGATGACTGATTATCGTAATTAGAAACTTGACCGATAGGGGACCAGCTCCATGAACTGAATTATGACTGGATTATCGTAATTAGAAACCTGACCGATAGGGGAGCGTTTCAAGATGACGGAACACGGTATTATTGTAATTCGGAACCCTACCAACAGAGAGCGTTCTGACAGATCACAGATTCACAACTACCCAGCGACTTCCGCTGAGAACTAGGGTTGGAACCCCCGTTCCCATCGAAGTCGTTAACGACATTCAACGACTTTCGAACGACTTCCATCGAAGTTGTTAACGACTTCGATGAAAGTCGTTCGACTTCGTTGAGAACGAGGGTTCCAACCCTCGTTCTCATCGAAGTCGTTAACGACATTCATGAAACGTTCGGCTTCGTTGAGAACGAGGGTTCCAACTCGTCTCAACGGCTTCGATGAAGTCGTTCGACTTCGTTGGGAACGAGGGTTCCAACCCTCGTTCTCAACGGCTCGATGACGTTCGACTTCGTTGGAACGAGGGTTCCAACCCTCGTTTTAACGGCTTCGATGAAAGCCGTTCGACTCCGTTCAGAACGAGGGTTCCAACGCTCGTTCTCATCGATATATATATATATATATATATATATATATATATATATATATATATATATATATATATATATATATATATATATATATATATATATATATATATATATATATATATATATGAGGTAGGAGAACCTCTGTTATTTTTTCTGTAAGTCAAACGCTTTGATATTTCATCCTGTAGTGACAAGGGAGTAACTGTTTTTTTCCTTAATTTTCGTATGAGTTCAACGATATTCTCACTCTTGGAACATGACTCACGTTCGCAGATTTCAATCATGAAAAAATTTATTTTATATATATATATATATATATATATATATATATATATATATATATATATATATATATATATATATATATATATATATATATATATAAATCATGAAAAATAAATGAGTGGTTTCAACAATTTTGACAAGTCTCGACTTGTATAATATTTTGAATATAGATTAGTCATAATCTGTTATTTCTTTAGTTGAAAAACATAAGAGAGGAGATAAGGTTTTTGGTTAGAGGGTTGAGGGGGGAGAGAGTGGATAAGGAACAGGATCTTCACTCTACGAATAAACTACAAGTTCACAGTTGAGTATTGAAGTTTGAAGTATCATAATGTCTCAAGACAGTGGTTTTATCGATGACTATGATCAGGACGTTGATGGAATTTTCGATGCTGAACTGAATCGTATAGTGAAGATGTACGATGAGGATATTAAGAATGAGACGAATTTTCTGTTAAATGGACACTTCCAAATCGAAATAAATTGTGGTCTTGGACCGAGTATTCTACATATTGACTGTGGTATAAGTTCAGTCCGAAACTTTATACCTTCAATCAAGTTCACCTGTAACGAAGCTGTAATTTCCTTCGATAACTGGGAATGGGATACCTTCATTTCAAAACTTCAAAATGAGGATGCCAATAATAATTCTGGTGTTGAAATAGTGCGATCATGGGATAATTCAACGTTGAGCATATCCAAGTGGGGTAATTTTCTATTCTTCAGTAACGATGACGTAGAGAAAATCATTCAATTGAACGGTATAATCTCTAGTAGAATCGAGATGTTAAAAAATCAAAAGTTTCCATACTACTATAGGAATTTTCTGGAAGTCATCAGGGAAGCATCTAGGAACGGAAGTGAGAAATCATCTGAAGAACTCGTAACAGAATTCTGTAAAATTAGTTCTTCAGTGAACAGTTACATCATATTAGAATGTTTGTTGTATAACAAGAATAAAATATTAAATGATATAGACAAGGAAAATTTTGTATAATAAAAAATGTATATGAAATTGATATTTATTTCACTCCATTTTGAACACCTCTCATGAATTAAGTATATTATATATATATATATATATATATATATATATATATATATATATATATATATATATATATATATATATATAATACATTTTTAGTCGAAAAAGTATTACATAAAAGAGGAGATAAGGTATTGGTTAGATGACTGTTCATTGATAAGGACCATGACTCGTGGATTAAGTCTGCGAATACACTCTAATTTCAGTAGAGTATTGAAGCTTATATTTCACCAGGTTATTTTTTCTAAGAATTTTTGTAGAAGAAATACAAGAGACTGTTAATTTTTTTAAAATTTTATATTAATCAAACGATATGTATAATAGTGTTAGGAACAATCTTACGCTCGATTTCTTTGATAATTATCATGAGAAAGTTTTTACACTGTTCAAATTCACACTATTTTTTCGGGTACATAGTTAAATTAATATGATGAAATAAGCATGTAGATAACGTGTGAGTAATTGACCTTGTTCTAATTTATGTACTATTCTAATGAACAATAGGATATTTTATTATGAGATATTCAGCAAAATAATTAATTTTTGATCTACATGGATGAAAATAACATTAAATCTCGATCTTATATAAGAATCATTGAGAGGGAAAACGAAACATTATTAATTGAAAACCATGAGTTTGAAAAAATTTATTAATCGTACTTGTAAGTAACAGTGTTCTTGTTTTAGATTCCATTGAACAAGAAATCTATATAAATAATATTTACCTAGTTTTTAATAAGTTTAAATATTGTAGCTGGATGGGTTTTTCCGGTTTCCAATGTTCCCTTGGATACGATGGAATATTCTCCTGTTGTAATCTCCCCTATATAAGGTCTGTATTCTTCAGTCACTCTCTTCGGTAAAAAGACATTATATTCACCCAAGTCTAGAAGTACTGAATCTCCGAACTGAGACGTAATTATTTTTGCCTCGTATATTCTGTAGGGCTCCTCGATAATCAGATCGGATAGCTTCTTCTTTGGTTTCCTCTCTAGGAATGAAACTTTGTTCAATTTTCCTAATAAATCCATCTCTAAAACAAATTAAAAAAATATTAAATAACGTTCTGAAGTATAACTGAAAAACACTTACTTGATTTTCACTAAGACAGGAAGACACACCCAAACGGTTAGATCGAAAGTTTAACGATGCTGCTTCGAATGAATTTGAAGTTGGAATGAAATTAATAAGAAAAATTTCAACATATAGAATTATTAGAAGGAAGTTTTTAGTGGAGGAGGGATTTTGCACACTGCCCAAAAATGTTGAATAAGCATGTAGAAATTCCTTTGTTGATTTTTAAGGGAGATCGTACACAGTCAATCTCGATCGAGATCTGTGATCCAGATTGATAATGTATGAGTTAGATTGGCGGATCTGGTCTCAAAATGATGAAATCCTGATCCGGATCGAGATTGACTATGTATGGACCCCCTTACATGATTCAGAAAACGCTGATGCTGAAATTCTTCAGTAGAACGAAATATTGACCTATATCTAATTAATTCATTCACTTACGGAACAGAGAATTTGCTGACACCGGCTTCAATTCTACATTCGTCGATCAGCTGATATTGACTCAGTCCGTTTTCGTTCGAACGCGATTATATTTTATATATCAAAATGGAAATGAATTTTTAAGAAAATAACTATTTTGTATGTATGTAATTTGATATCCAAATCTACGAAGACGGTCTCCTATATACCAAAAGAATTTCTGTTCCCCTACGGTCCTATATATCATATAATTTCAATCTACTGAACAAACATGAAGACTCCTGGGGGCCCGGTGCCTCCATGGGGGACCTCCTGTGACCCCATGAAGACACCTGAGGGCCCCCTATTCCTATATATATATATATATATATATATATATATATATATATATATATATATATATATATATATATATATATATATATATATATATATATATATATATATATATATATATAAATCATATAAATCATATAATTTCAATCTCCTGAACCTACATGAAGACTCCGCGGGGCTCGGTGCCCCCCTGAAGAATCCCTCATAAAAAATTTCAGTTCTCTGGGTCCCTATTAATAGCAACATAAAAAAAAACTAACGATCTTACAGATCACTGTATAATCGTCATTCAGAACCTGGTCAACAGATGGTGGATCGTGTATGACAGGTCACTGTATTCTCATCATTCACAATCTCACCAACAGAGGGGAGGGCGTTGGAATTGTATTCAAAATTTAAATGTTTAACGTATTACAGTTCTATGCTCCGAGATATCTATGATTCAAGATGACATTTGACAGTTACGAATAACAGATCGGATGACGTATGACAGATCTGAGATATCTATGATTCAAGATTAACGTCGCGCAAGTTAGTTATATCACTCGCTTAATCCTAATTATAACAATGGGTTGATGGATGACCGGTGTGAGTACTAGACTCTGGTGCAGAAATTCTGCGGTTCGAATCCCAGACACCGACACAGCTTTTTTCATTTATTAATATTTCAGCTAGGGCTAGGATCGATGAGAAGGAGTGAGAGGACCCTCATGAGAGAGAGAGAGAGAGAGAGAGAGAGATAGTCAGGGCCCCCCAGGCCAGGATCGAGGAGAAGGAGCGTCTATATTAGATGACAGAGGGCCCCCAGGCCCCATGACGTCATAGCATCCATCTTGAATACCGATTTGACGTAGACGGAAAGGTCCCCCCACCTCGATGGCCGCCATTGTGGATCAGTTCTCTCTTAGTGTTAACTACTCACAATCCTCGGTTTACAAACGGTATAAGGCGGTTCACCTTACCGCTGGTCTACCGAGGCCCTAGCTCTGAAGATATTCCTGCAGAAACGTTAGCTTTCTGTCGTGATTTCGTCGATATTCAAGGTTTTCAATATAAAAAATGCGAGTAGTTTATATGTAAGGAAATTGCAGTTTTAAAAAATTTCACATTTTCACACAAAATCGTAAACATTCCCATAGATTATTCGCACCTTGATAATAGATTGAAAGCTCAAGCAAATTGGCTCACTAAAATGTACACGGATTGAAAGGGAGTGATGTTGGAACAATTATTGATCACGCTAAAATAGCACAATTTTCAAAGGAGTTAACAACGGACTTAGATGGCTCCATAATGGTAAAGGGTTTGCAAAAACAGAATTGGATTGAGAAGTATGTATCAGATAAGAATGAAGTTGTTGATGTGGAATCATTTAACTGTCCTCGTTTAAGTTCTCTACAAAATAACGAATCTTTTCATTGCAATCAGCATTCATTCAATTCACTACGTTGTTCAAAAACAACGTATTCCAGTTAGGAATGTGGTATCTCAACGATTATTTAAAAAAGCCCAGGTAAATAGCACTTTTCTCTAACAGAAACCAGTTTCCCACCCATAACCATCCAGTCTTCAAAACATATAAAATAGAGCGCTTACGCTACAATATTAGTACACATTGAATACATTGAAAAAATGGTTGATAGAATAACCAACGAGTTTATCAGCTCCTCGACTGTCGAGGAGCAACTTGATTTCATCAAAGATGAAATTCCTAATGCATTCGAGAACTTGAGATGTTTGAACACAATAGTGGTCAAAATGATTCAACGACAACAACAGAAGAGCCAACAATTTTCCAGCCAAATTCCAATGGATTTAACAACGTCATCATTAGAAAGGTGTGAAATCAATCAGCCGATTACAATGGATTTTGAGGAGAATGAAGTGTCCCTCCAATCAATAACGGAGCCTGAATGCATATGTAATATATGCACTATATTGAGAGAGTCTCCAAAATCGCAAACGGCTGAATCTCAACAAGGTGAATACCTCCCTACGCACCATTCTTGTGAAACAATATGGACCCTTTACGATAGTGATGGTAATGAAATGGACGAAGAAGTATTAGAACATTTTTTTTCTTCAGATGAATAATTATTGTTGTGAATATAAAAAGATTCTTTTTTTCAATAAATAAAATAGTATAAACAGATATATGATTTTTTCATTTCAAATTTTATAATAATAGAGTTAGGTGAATTACATCAGTGATTGTAACAGAACAAGAGTTTCTTCATAATCAGTTAATTTTGTTGAGGGCCAAAGTCAACAGCATGGTCCACAAGTCCATCCTAATTGAGCATTTGTATCTTCTTTCAAAAGTTTTATATTTTCCTCGATCCATTCGAGCAATTTTCTGTGAATATGCTTCGATGTGGAAAGAAATGTATAAGGTAAGTGCAATTTTTCAATCACTTTAATTATTGCAGTCAAGATTTTACAGTTTGCATAATAAGCTGTCTCACTAACACTTAGATCTATGCATTGGTCTTTTTTTTATAAATTTTTTGTATATTTACTGTGTTGAATTGAGTACTGAGATCGTATTGTTCATCACCATTCAAGTTGTTCGATAACAAATCGTATAAATACAGTGTGTATTGTTCATTCACAAACAATTCATTATCCTTAAGGAAATTATCAATTTCGTCCAAATTCATTGTTTTTATATTTTAATTTTACACATTTCAAGAAATAACACTACATATCTATCGAATTCGAATTTGTTCAGAAAAATTGAGCGCATTATTTGAGTGTTGATATCTATTCCGAAATCTTCTTTTAATTCGGAAATCCTTTGGAAATAGTAGGCCCTTAGTGGAAATTTCTTTATACGTATAAACGTAAGGTTTATAAGGTTCACGAAATACAGCAATTTTTAAATATTTATCGTAAACTTTTTTCGCTTTCATTTCCGCTTCATACTCCAGCATCTTCTCTAAGAAATAGCTCGACATTATAAATTTTTTTTTTCTACACTTGACCGATAAAATATATGTATGTGAAGCAAATCTTCCTTTCAACTAATGCAACTGGTTCAAGTCTATAAATATATATATATATATATATATATATATATATATATATATATATATATATATATATATATATATATATATATTTATATAAAAATTTAAAATAAATATATAAATATATAAATAAATATATATATATATATATATATATATATATATATATATATATATATATATATATATATATATATATATATATATATATATATATATATATGCTTGTGCGCATATAATCCCAAGGCTTGGTGTCTTTAGTACAAAGTAACGAACTCAGTATTTTTTTGTCATCGTGCGGGCTAAAAACTACTTTATTCTGATTTATTGAATAAACTTGATGATTTATCGATCTAATTAATTTTTGACTTTGACTAAGAGATTCATTATCAAACAAATAATTTTTATAATCTTCAAATGACATTCTTCTCATCGTGCCTGATGTAATACCTTTTGCCTTTTTCACATCGTATTGAGTATCTTTAAAATTTTTTTGCACTCTATATGCATATATTTTTGATATTAAACCTAAAAATTCAAGCATTATATTCCCATGAAGTTCATCTTTCATCTTCCCAAGCACCTTTTTATTCACTCTCGGCATATTATACATATTATTCTCGGGATAATCTGAGGTATCAAATTTTTCTATATCACGTTTGATGTACTCGTAAATATCGTCTACATTAAATTCGTATACCCCACTATCAGTGTCTGAGTAGAGGAGTTTAAACTTACCCCTAAACACATTACATACATAATTATAGTGAAAATCATAAAGCAATAATTTGGAATTATCTAAAATGGTAAAACGTATATAAATTGTTCAATTAAGCTTCACCTTTAACTTATTCTTTTCAATAATCACAAACTTTTCACTGAAAATTGTACAGCTATGGAAATTAGGTTGAGATATGAGGTGGCGAGCCCCTCCTCTACCTTCCCATTTCGTAGCAATTCGCACATCTTTATATTTTCGAGTATTTTCCATACTTTTTCCAAAAACAGTATTTATGAACAATTTATAGAGATTTTTTTCGAACTCGTTGCGTGAAATTTCACGTTTATTAGAGTTCAATTGTATGTAATTTTGTAGCCAGGCAGACTGTTTAAATTTCAAAACTTTATGCATCTTTTTCAAAACAAGCCCCTGTTTCTGATAAAATTCCAAATTTTTATAATGAACAATGTAATTTTTCTTAGGCAGTAGATTGGTTAATAATTTTTTCTGATTTGATTTAGAAGATGGTGGACACATATGCTCAGGTGCTAGGGGTAAATCTTTGTGTTTATCATGCAAATGAATGGGATAGTCCAAGTCACATTCAAAAATATACCCTACATCACCATCATCGGCTAGATTCATTATATCTAAATTTTTTATTTCATATTCGTCGACCTATTCAAATTCAGATTGGGGTAAAACATCACACATAATAGTACCATACATATTGTTCAGATTATAGTACTGTAAATATGAGGGTCTCATATTTATTATTAGCCCGACCATAACGATTACTGCATTGAGATATGCCACCCCTTATACCACTTTCTATAAACATCATCATATCGACATCGGTTGAGAGCTCTAGACAAACTCCAGTTGTTTTAAGCATTACATCAAAACTGTAACCCGGCAAAGTATAATAATGAAGTGGATCTAGCTCGTAGGTACTCATACACGTTTCAGGAAAATTTTCAAAAATATCAGCTAGCAATAAGGCGTATGTTCGCAGGTAGAGATCTGCATATTCACCTAAAGTTTTTATATTAAAATGATTCCACACTTTTTGTGCGTGAATAAACTGCTCGTCAGTTATATCACAATCATTCAATTTATTATAAAATTTTTCACGTGATGGTAAAAATGAATCATTTAATCGCTCCCAGGAATCTACGTAATCATAAGGAAAAATACCCTTTTTATTCAGCAATTGAAAATCTTCATCGGATTCGCAAAAAGCTCTAGATATTTTTTTCTGACCATCTTCCAAATATGAAGAAAGTTTATCTATACTGCTCGCCAAAAATCTTTTCGAATCTATGAATCTAAGTTCACAATTTGTTTCGTGAACCTTCTTTGAAAATGAAATATATTTATCCTTGTTCAATGGGAGAAGAGTAACTTGGCCTGAAATTGACTCAACTATATCTTTTAGGATGAAATGAGCATCGTAGGAACTTAACCTATGAAAAATTGTGGGGATAATGTGTGATTCCTTATAGTTTAAGTTACAGGATTGATGACTACGCCCCCGATAATTTTTATTTTTAATCAAGTGATTATGATCTCTACATTTAAAATCATTCTCGTTGAACGGTCCTTTACATATGTGACATGTAGTGGTTGGTGAATTAGATTCATTAATTTCATCCTCAGTCAATTCATCCATGGGATAATTTTTTTTCAATTTTTCATTTACAAAATATGAAATTTCCTGAAGTTTTTTCACGAACCATTCAGCGCACTGTGTGCCCCGATAAGTTTCAAATCGTGATAAGGATGGATCGTAAGAGCAATGCATAATAAGCTATGCTGAAGGCCTTATGTTTTCGATATTTTCTCGTTTACGAAAACGATTTTTCACTCAATGGCTCATCACATTTCTCAAGTATACTCTCAATATCCGCATATATACAGAATTTCACTTTTTCCTGGTGTGGAAATTCTTGAATCTCAAATATCTATCAGATTGATCAGGTTATTTTATTGAGCATTTATTACTGAAAAAACATTTAGATTTATGTTCCTTCAAAGCTTTCTCATGATGAAAATGGTTCAAGCACCTGTGGGAAAAAAAAAGTTTTCCATTATGTATTGAAATTTGACTACTAAGCACAGCCGATAGATTTTCAATTAATACAAAATGATATAAATTACGCTTTTCATTAAAATCATAATCATTATTATCATTGTCAACATCCATCTTTTCCACGTTTACGTCATCATTGTCAATTGATAGCATTAAAAGATTAATTGGTTCAATTTCAGTATTATTATTTTTACTCAGCATTACTGGATAAATTTTTTTACTTCTATAAATGTATACATTGATTGATAAATTATTCATAATTTCAAATTTGGAAATGTCTTTTAGCTTGATTGGAAATTCAATTCCATCAAACTTTAAAACATTCTTGAAATGAGGATAATTATTTTTACGTTGTCTTTTTTCTTTATCTGTTGGATATATCATCGTTTTGAATATTCACAATTCCTTTATTTTTTCTGTAGAGCCCTTGGTGTTTTTACATAAGTTGAAAGATCACATTTTATCGCATCGAATTGATTAATATTATCTTTCAAATTTGAAATTTCCACAAATGACCATCCGGAATCCCGTTCCTGGAATTCCTCCAACTCCCTCAAATATACTGAGGAAACATATTTTTCATACCACTCTCGTAAATTTGTTGTCGTATCGATAATATTATTTTCTGTATTAAACCATTTGTTATCGAGCTCATTTGAATTTGGTTGGAGAAAAACTCCGTTAATATTGTATTGACTTTTATCATTCCCGATTTTTTCTCCAACTGTTTTCGAATTTTTTTTTTAAAAATTTTGAAAGCTTCAATGAAAAATGTTATAGGATCTTTAATTTTCAAATTAATAATAATACCTGTGCATATTCTTCGTTTGAAACAACTTTCCGTGTCTTGCCACATTAAATTTCTTCCCACATTTTTCTTGTTTTTCGACGAGAAAGCAGCAACATCTTGAACACCAACACCAATTTTCTTCTTATTCTTCAGGTTTATCTTCTTTAAAATCAATTGCTGCCTATATGGCGGAAGGAAACGCTCCGTATACGTCGCGAGAATACGCTGACATGCATTTGATTTACGGTGAAGTGCGCCTTAATGCTCGTGCTGCGGCAAGTATGTATTCAGAGCGGTATCCTAATCGCCGAAAACCCAACTATGAAGTGTTCATCCGAACACACAAGACAATCACAGAAGGCAGAGTTCCTGGTCATCGTAAAAGCAGTGGCCGGCCCTCAATGGTGGATAATGACATCGTTCTGGATGAAGTCGAAGAAGATCCATCATTATTTACTCGTATGATAGAACGCCGTAGGTACAGGCATACCCAAATGAACTGCCCATAAAATTTTGCAGCGGCAGAATTATCATCCCTACCACTTACAAAGAATACAAAAACTGTTACCCAGAGATTACCCAGCCCGAGTTCAATTTTGCCGAAAAATGCTGCGAAAACATCGTGAAGATTCAGATTTTTTTAATAAGATGATTTGGAGCGATGAGACTTCCTGTCGAAAGCTGGCAAATCGTAAATCCACACGAGAAGAGAGAAGACAGATCACAATATCGATCTCAGATCAATTTATGGTCGGGAGTATTTAATGGTGCAATTTTGGGCTCGATCGAATTGCCGCCATCGCTAAACGCAAACAATTATTTGGAATTTTTAACCGACCAGCTGCCCATTCTATTGGAAGATGTGCCACTGGAGCTGAGGCGTACTCTGTGGTTTCAACACGATGGATGTCCAGCACATTACGGTCGCCCAGTAACCGCATATTTGAATCGAACTTATCCCCACCGGTGGATCGGAAGAGGAGGTGAAATTTTGTGCCCCCTCGTTCTCCAGACTTAAATCCACTGGATTTTTATTATTGGGGATACTTGAAGTACAAAGTCTATTCAAAAACCATAAGCAATAAAGCTGAGTTGAGGGAGAGCATCCGAGTTGCTGCAGCGGAAATAACAGAGACTAGTTTGAGAGCATTGAAAAGGTCTTTTCTCCGTCGATGCAGGGCCTGCATACGCGAAAGGGGTCGTCATTTTGAACATTTACTATAATGATTGTAAACAGTGAAAATATCAATAATATTCAATAAGTAATTAAATAAAAACCGTCAAATTAAGCTTAATCAGGAACTTTCCGTGTTTGAGAAAAATTGCGATAATTTTCAGTTTTCCTATGAAAAATATATAGTTTCATACTATTTTGAAATCTCCATGAAATAGGCAATTTAATAATGTAATGTGCAACAGTAGCCCAAAACATTTTGTTTTCACAACGAAGGGTTAAACTTCATGAAAAAAAAGTATACTCTCAAAACTTCTATTGAAAACATTTCTTACAGCCCCCCTTCTATGATGTTTCGAGCATTTTCTCACTGTTGAAGTTAGAATAATCATTCAGCAATATTTTACTGAAGGAATGACTTAGAAAAGTGTAAAATTGTAACAACAGCATAGAAAAACTTCTGGGAGGGACATATATTCTATATTTTTATATTAAAAAAAATATCTCGAAAACGGAAGGACTTTCATAGGAGAAATTTTTCCATAAAAGGTAGAGTAACATTCGACCTACATGCTCCTTCAGTTTGACGTGGTCTTTATGGGACACCCTATATATATATATATATATATATATATATATATATATATATATATATATATATATATATATATATATATATATATATATATATATATATATATATATATATATATATATATATATATAGTAATTCAGTTTTTTGTAGCAGGTCTTTAACATCTTGTAAAAGACATTTTTTTATGATGAAAATCTTATATGAACATATATGCTTAGGAGCTTCATTTCTGATATACAGGGTGCCAAAGTTTTATATTTTGCTGTTTTTTCCTACAATTTTCAAAATAATTGATTGAAATTTGGCACACCTATTTCACTTCAATAGCTCAATATTTAAGGCTATTGAGCATTCTTGAATACCTACAGGGTAATACACTTTTGGGGGTCGTACCCAATTCAACCCTCTCGAACTTTTACGCGTGCCGCATCTGCTTCCAAAGAAATATCAATTCAAATTCTCCCTTCAATTTGAATACTTTCTGCTCTCTTGTATGTTTTTCGAAAACTGCATGGTTGTCGAGATAAATGCCAAAGATAACTGACTTGTGATGAAACTTTATTTATTGAGCACATTTCATTTGACAATATTAGTTAATGAATGAAAAAATAACTGATAAATTGAAATTTGGTAAACATATTACACTTCAATAACTGAACATTTCGGGCTATCAAGCATTTTTGAATACCTACAGGGTGATTCACTTTTGCGTTCGTACCCAATTTAATCCAGTGAATAGGGATGGATTACCTTATACCTAATATAATAGTTCTGAATTTATGATCTGGTGTCCAGGATGGTGAATTTGAAGGTATTTGAAATGCAAAATGCACAATTTTTTCCGCTCCGTGCTCGCTACCATATGGAATGAATCGAAAATAAATCTGCAATTTCTTTAGATTTTCGCATATATCTTCGCAAAGCTAAGTACGCGATTACACTCTAAACACAAAGGTTTTGAAACAAGATGTACAAATTTGGTGTGTTTCAATATTTTAGACATTGTACTCTGGATATTTTTGCTTAGACCAAAGCTTTTAGTCTAAAGAAGAGTGTCACAATTTTTTTAGGAGTGACAGTTTTTTATTTTCAATGAGATAGAAGAGTTTTACGGTTTGAAGAAGATAAATGTAGGTTTCACGAGTTTGAGTAATACAGAGTGTCCCATAATTTTCTACTACGATGAAATTTCAGATTTTGTCATCTCTCTTTCACCAGTACCTAGGTATACAGCAAAATTAGAAGGTACCTTCCTCAAGAGCAGTGCGCTGCAACATGAAAAAAACTCAAGTAGGAAAGGTATAAACTCCAAATTCAAGCCAAAACTAATAATTTGTGCTTTTTTGAAATATAATGGGTAGTCAACAATAGCCAAAAAGCAACACGCCCTTGTCTTGAATTTCATGTTTACCCCGTAGGGTTGGTTAAAAAAATTGAACATGCATTATTTGTAGGTAACTAATTTCCCTACAAATTTCATTCTGTTACTTGTTTTCCTAGAATAGGCCACAACTAAATTACAGTGTTCTAAAGTTTGAAGTTTGACAAATGTCCAGAAAATGCGAATTTTTATATTTTTTTCAAAAGTGCAAATCTCCGTAACCATCAAACCTAGAATCCAAATTTGAACCGTAAATAATAGAACATTTCATTCTTCTTAGCATAGTCAAAATCTTCTGTAGCTA
>JARQZK010003644.1:37500-47500 GCA_030704885.1 Cynegetis impunctata
TCAACATTAACCGAACAATTAGATATATTAACAATATGTTTGCAGTTGAGACTTACAACTCTGGGATTGGATGGCTTGAATACTTGTGACATATTAGTTTTAAACAATTCAGCTATTTCAAGAACATTATTAGATGCTACGCCATCTAAATGCATTGTAGTAGGCAGACCTTTATCCTGTTTACGATCATTAATGTATTTCCAAAAAAATGTTGGATTTTCGTGAATCGATTGTTCAACCGTTACTATATATTCGCTGTAACAGGCTTGGGATTCAATAATGCATTTATTTCTAAGTGAAATGAATTCTAAATAATCAGTATTGCACCGCGATTGTTCGAATTTTTTATGAGCTGCCTTTTTGTCTGAAATTGCCTTCTTCAAATCAGCAGAAAACCAATTCGGAAAAGTACTTTGTTTTTTTACTCGCTTAGGAACAAACTCGTTTATTATCTGATACAGCAAAACATAGAAATAATTAATACTAATTTCTAATTCATTTTCAATTATCGAATTCCAATCTGTTTTATCAGAAATTGACAGCATGGAATCATAATCTGCCGACTTAAAATCCCTATACAAAATATTATTTTGTTTAGTTTCAATTTTATTTATTGTTATATATATATATATATATATATATATATATATATATATATATATATATATATAATATATATATATATATATATATATATATATATCATATATATATATATATATATATATATATATATATATATATATATATATACTATATATATATATATATATATATATATATATATATATATATATATATATATATATATATATATATATATATATATATATATATATATATATATAATATGCTGTATGAATAAGAGTACGGAGCAGCTGTATCTCGATAATGGTAAGCCCTAAAAGTTTTGAAAAAAATCGTTATACATAAATTGGGCGAGAAGAATAGCCAGAAATTATTCGTTATTTGACTGCTATGAAGATACATAAATTTCACACAAACTTGGAAAGTTAGAAAATGAGCTTTAACTTTGCACACTGTATTTAATAGCTTGGATAATGCCCCATCCTTTTGTTATGCTATATATTTTTCGTAAAAGATGCCAATGCAGTTTTCAGTATTCAAATTTCAATAGTTGCTGAACTACACATTCAGTCTTTTTGAATAGTTTTGATATTTATTTCAAAACAGACAAACTAGAAGGCGTTGTCAGTTGCGACTACACATTCATGTGCTTTCTCTATTCACGGTAGAAAATGTTTAGAATTTGAGTACATCAAGGATCAAGTCACCTTGACAAGAAAAATAAATCACGTACCTAGGCATTGTAATTAATTAATTCTAATGAAGAATCAACTTTGTTAACACTTAGCACAAAATGATGTAGGTAACTAGTTGTGCTTTTCATCACATTTCATCCAGGCTTAGGAATAGTTCAAAACAAGATTTGAAGCGGGTTTCAGTTCAGTATGCCAAAAATTCATCAGTAATGATAATTAAATGAAAAAATCACAAAACATGTAGAATTACTCAAAATTTAGCACCAAGAGCTCGCATATATTCAAAGTGTCTTCCATAATTCTCGATGCATTTACTGAATGCACCGCTTCTTTCATTTCGGCGTTTTACAAGCTTCTAATAGCAATCCGGCCAAGCAAACATACTTGTTTTCGAATAAACCTATTGTGATATTGCTAGTCCAAAAACGGCCATTCGTTTCGATTATAATGCGTCGGACTAAATTTGAACCACGTGTTCCTCCTCATTTTCAACTAGACTTCTAGAAGTGGTTCAAAGGAAAATATTTCGCGGTTGACAATTCGGTGAAAGAAATGTGAGCCTATAATCTTTCCCTTCACGATCCAATCTGCTCTACTAAAAGTTATTTTATCCGTCCACAACCTTAGTGGCAATGGTTCAATTTACCACCATCATCTGTATATTTCAATGGCTAATATGAAACAATGTGGTAGAAGCTGCATTATTATTATCTTGAAGATTAAAGAAGATTATTATGTTTTGGACAGCTGAGTGTTTGCTTAGTTAATCTTGAAATCATTACTCGAGAAAAATTTATTCATTGTGTAATTTGCAAGTTTTATCGCAACACAACATTTTTTTGATAAATTGAAAATGAATGCGTAGCATATCACACGCTTTCACGTTATTGAATGTTAAATTTTTTCAAAAACTTTATTGATTGAAATCTAACTCTAACCAACTCAATCTATCAGAACTAAATTCTATCTGTTGTCAAATAGGTGATATTTAAATTCCACAGTTACCAAGGCTATGGGATATAATTTTCTGGTAGAGATACCGTTTTCAACGTTTTCTTCCTTAAATCAAGAAATAATTGACAAGTTACAATGCTGTTTTCCCTAAAATTTAGTTAATTTTATTGTGGCTAAGGAATTGCCAAGAAAGGAGTACCTTTTTTCCCAAAATCACAAAATGTGTAATCGCGACTGCTACACCCTTTGATTCAAAATTCTTTTGGCGTTTATGAATTCGTCGTGACAAAACGTCAACTTTGGTTAAATTGGTGTAAAAACTCAATTGGACATTTATTTCTAAGAAAAAACAAATTACTGAAACAACATCACAGGCAAGGAATCGCGCTGCACACCAGAAAACTGGAACAAAGAAAACATAATTCTCATCTCTACCATGTCTACCTTGTAAGTGTCTACATATAGGCGAGAAAATGATGTAGAGACTAACGGCGAACTTTTGAATAATACTATGGATGGGGTACGTTCATATTTGTTCTTTTGACAAATTTTTCAATTATCAATGTACTTTTGAACACTCTTGTCTAGGCTTGGCCAACCGAGAGGCCAACAGAATTTTCGTTACAGTGTTTCAACACTTTCTTGAATACCATGATGTCCCGGTTTAGAAATATTCATTTATATTAGGTAGTAGAAAACTAATTTCGTCTTTTGAATTATTTATCTCGTTCGCTTCTTGTATTTGAATAAGTGATGAAGCGGCTTCGTTGTAGTTAGGGTCTTTCTTATATTTAATTTCATAATTGAACTCTTCGATTTTCAATTTCCATCGCATTAAGCGCGAGTTTGGCTCTTCTGAAGAATACAGTCAAATTAAGTGTTTGTAGTATGTATGAAAAATTTAGTTCAGTACAGGTATGGCTAAAAATGTTTTGGAGCCCACACAATGGCTAATTATACTTTCTCGACTGTAGAGTTTTAATTGTTTGATCGGTCAACGTCCTACTGCCGTATGCTAATGCCAAGTCATTTGGATCATTTCCTTGTGATAAAATAGTTGCTAGCGCGTAGTTTGATGCATCAGTTGTCAAATTCAATGTTTTTGAGAAGTCTGGGTAATTCAGAATTGGGTGATTAATAAGCAGGGTTTTGAATTCACAAATACTTCTTTGTATGCCAAGTCTCTCAGATCAATTTTCGAGTATTTCTTAAGAGACTTTTGTCAATAGTTTAGTGACCATTCAAAGTTCAGGCTTAATTTACGATATTAGCTTAGCATATGTAAATAGGAATCACTTTCTTGAAATGATCGAGGTAACAGAAATTTTTCTGAGGTTGAGTTTGGTGCCCTCATCAGAGAGCATAAGCTACAAATTCAATTTCAGTTTTGAAAAATTGCGATGTATCTTCTTGAATTTTGAGATTTCCGTTTTACAAGATATCTTTTATATAACGAATATCATCTATGTGTGATTCTACTGACTGAAAAAAATAATGATATCGTCCATATAAACATGCCAATTTTTTCCGATAAAATTTTGTGCGAAAATGTTCACAAGACTTTGAAAGGATCGTTCTTTAACCCGAAGGGCATTCTGTCGAATTCAAAATAACCGTAGTCTACAGTAAAACCTGTCTTCTCTACACTCCTCTCATCTGACTGTATCTGATGAAAACCTGAAGGCACATAGGTTAGGGGTTATAAAGTATTGTGCGCATTTCAGCTCATCTAATATAGAGTCTATTTGGGGTAAAAAATACTTATTGTAGGCAATTGCTAAGGGCCATTTTTGTCAATACTTTTTTCAACATAACTACAGCACAGTACCACAGTAATACTTCATCATATCATTCATTTTTCTAATAATTTCACGATTTGTTTTCAGATTTTCATACGATGTTTTTCATGCTTCAAATTTTCGCGTGCAAGGAAATTTCATTTTCAGTTCTGATATGATTCTTGATTTTTACGGTAAAATTTAAAGATAGTCCTGGTAATTGCTCGGCGTTTTCCGTATTATGGATCAATTGACTCTGAATTTTCGTAGGTAAGTGTGCTTATTTTATTGATTAAGACAACTAGCTAGGAATTATTTTTTGAAAATATATAAGTATTTAACAACTTTCACATATGGTAATGTTATTTTGCAAATCAATTGTGAAATAATCATTTTCACGTGAAAATTCAAAGCCAACTTGCAATTAGTTCGGTCAGCGCGACGAGGCGGTTTCTAGCTCGACCAAGTAAAGATCAGTCAAATTTTCGCTTAACATGGTTTCATGTATAATGCATTTCCCAGATACTCTGCTATTCCTCATGTGTCCCTCCTAATGGTTAAACCTTCGAAACGTTTATTGTTATTATGCCGATAGCCCTTCTCAATTCGCGCTTAAACCAGTTAACAACGGTTTTCAATTGCTGTTTTTTCTTGTTTGTAATTATTTTTGTAAGAGGTTGATTATGTAAGCTGGCTTGAAACATTGTCTCACGTCAACCATAAGGTGTCTCAAGACAACTTATTACTACTATATTGTTGTTTTACAGATTTTAAAACAACTATGGACAAATGAAAGCCATTAACTGCTGCTAATTACAGGTGGTATATTGAAAGACAATTGATTTTGGCTAGTAACAAGAGCAAACCAGGTGAATCACTGAGGAAAGTGCAAGAAAAATATGGAATTCCAAAAGACACGATTGATCAAAGAGTTGAAGAACTACATTCTTCAGAACCAGGTGGACAAACCGTGCAAATCCAGACTATGAAACAAAAATCGTAAATAATCTCCAATTGACTTCTCAATGGGGTTTCCCCTTACATCAATCGATGTGTGATACATAATAAACTCTTACCTTGACAGCAGTGGCAAAGTCGTGAAAAAATTCAAGCAAAACTTACCCGGAAGATAGTTTATGAGAAATTTTTTAAGCAGATATCAACGATTGCTCTCGGAGTGTTGGTATGAGAATATTGAAAGATTTCACGCAGGTGTCAACCAAAACACAATGAGCAACTATTGTATATATTGTTTATTGTGTAAATATTATTAATTGTGAATTAGATCCATGTAAAACAATAGTTGATTAATTAATTAAAGCATGCACATCACGCCTCAGACAGCTCAAAAACAAGCGAGTCGCTCCTGTTTGCGGGAAGTGCAGATGGATTGCTCGTGCCTACATATATAGTCTACAAAGCCAAACACTTGTATACCACATGGACACAGAACAGACCCACTGGTGCGAGACCACTGTTTTGCCATATATTGCAAAATTGCACTAAAATGTCCCAAAGGATCTTATTGTGGACAACATTGCAAGCCACGTGTCCGTAATTGATTTGTGCAGAGAAAACTATTCTCTTGCCTTCAAATAGAACAAATTTTCAGCAGCCGTTTTATGTGACCTATTTCCTCCCGCTTGAAAGAGCTTATAGGGACGTACTGCTGGAGTGAAACTTTGAAAATCGAGGCGAAGTTCCTAAGGATATTTTTCCTATTCTCCTAAGAAAATGTATGAAAATATTGATTATCGATAACCGATCGTCAGAAAATTTGATCGCTGTTTTTTGTGCAACATTCATATATCCTCACGATGAATCGAAAATATTGAACCACGTGCCGGAAGAACCTACAGACGATAAGTTTGTATGCATTGATAACACCCTTGAAATAAAGGAAAAATCTTTACATCCAAAAAAAGCACGATACAAGGCTACCAAGCCCAGTAAGAGCGTCGAATATTCGGTAGTGGCACCGCTACAGCCCCACTAGACGCACAACCTGTTACTGAATTAGAGTTGCCTAGTCCTGAATATAAAGAACTAATCGATCTTACTTTGATTTCCAACAAAAATAAAACTGCCACAAAGCTTTGCCTGGTTATGAAGATGTAGAACTACTCGATGTTACTAAGATGCCAAAAAAAGAAAACTGCCCCGAATAGAGACTCAGATGTGCCTAGATCTTATAATGAAGAACTACCCGATTTTACCCCAATGCAGAAAAAAGAATTGCCCTTATTAGTCACTTAATTGATTCTGACGAGAGCTTCCTCGTCATCTTCGGAGAGCTCAACAAATTTTGATGAAGATGACTTCATTTTGGTCATGTTTGACTACAGTGCTCCTCATCAAAAGACTAAAACTTCAAAGAAGTTTATTGGCTGAATCAAAAATATAAACGAGAATTTCTTGAGAAAATCTTCTGGCAAAAGCGTATATATATATATATATATATATATATATATATATATATATATATATATATATATATATATATATATATATATATATATATATATATTTCGAATGTCGAGGATATTTCAGAAATTAATCAGATTATTTCTCAACTGATTCCTTTAAGTTCCCGCAGGAGAGATATTGTTCTTCCATTGAAACTTAAAGGTCCTATAGATGATCTTTTTTCTTGTATTAAAATATTATTGTGTTCATTCAAGAATTACCTATATTTTGGTTATCCTACTAGAACTCAATACCTGTCTAGTTTTTTTACACTTTTGTAATGTTAGTTACACAAAGACTCTAATGAAGAAAGTTTTTCAATAAAAATGTTAATTCACTTTCAAATCATTATGACAAACAGCATGAATATTTTTAAAACATCATATTTGTGTCAACTTCCACTTTAGCGAAATGTTTTGCGCATGAAACCAGAAAAGCATCAATTTTTCAATTCGCCCGAACCCCGCTTATTACTCTAGCTAATTTAAATCAGATTGAAGGCTATAAATTGAATTCCTAACTTTGTTGTCATGGAGGTAGACATGGAGGGAGTTTTCTTAAACTAAGTGTGATTAACGTGATTGAGTGCTCAGTTATTCAAATTGACCTTGAGAATCTTAGCACAGTTTAAAGGCCAAATACAAAACCGTTAGCTGATGTGAATGTCTTCTTTGAGAGACTCAACAGTAAATTTATCAAATATATTTTTCAAAACTGTGTAATTGCTGGAGACTTTAATATTAATATTTTGTGAGATTCCAGACTCTAGAGAGTTTCTTTCTTCAATCGAAATATTAAATGTAAATTTAAGCTTCACATGAGTAGATAAAGAATGGGTGTGCACCGTACTCAATGACCTTGACCTTGAAAAGGCGGTTAACCTCGAGTCGATATTTAGGAGTGGGGGAAACTTAGTTGCGGGTCGCGCACCATACACAATGACCTTGAATATTTATCAGGAGTGGGGATAGTTTATTTTTCGATTGGTTTACCTTGAAAATATTACAGACCTTGAGCATAATGACCTTGAATATTTATCAGGAGTGGCGATAGTTTATTTTTCGATTGGTTTACCTTAAAAATAGAACAGACCTTGGCCATAATGACCTTGAATGTTTATCTGGAGTGGGAACAACTTATTTTTCAATTGATTGACATTGAAAATAGGACAGACCTTCAGAGCATTAACCTTGAATGTACCAGGAGTGGGCTCAAGTTTGATTTCAATTGGTCAATAGTGGACTTGACATTTTTATTTCTACTCTACCATCTACAGTATATATTTCGTAGTATGAGAAAGTGATACCACACCATACCATACCATACAATATTCCTGTATGCTACAACACAACTAGCTTCGACTTTGGAAATAAGTTAAACATAATTTTTTCTGATAATGATTTATTATTGAAGATCCATTTTTTCAGCTCTTTACTTAAACGTGCTAAATCTTCACAGCAAACACTCACTGAAATTTTCTAACTGAGAAATGCATCGAAAATACTTTTTGCATCATTTACTGTATCCCTATCAGTTACTTCGAAATCCATACTATGATGAAGATTTTAATTTTTTCCATCCATCTTTTCAATATGATATTCCAACTGGTATTTCAGTGAATTTATTTTCCAGACAATCTCAGTATGCTCCATGATTACACAGTTTTCATGCTATAGCCAGTGCAGTCTTTTGGATCTATTCCAGTTACACACATAAATAGCTTTTCACACTTAGCACACTCTTGTCCATAAAGCTTGATATAATGGACTAAAGTTTCTTTGTCAACTATGGTGTCGATACTATGCGAACTCACAATTGTTTCTTCATCGATTATACATTTAGCTTTATTTGCTTCAAAACATGGAGCACACAAAACTTTATATGAAACGAATCTGATGAACTCATCAGAACCAATATTATAATGACCTAACTGATTCTGGTACGTTATTTCTGTAAAAATTATACCACCGGAACTTTGAAATCTGAAATACATCGCACTAACCACCTTTGAATTCACTGAAAGCAAAATATATACTGAGAAAAAATGGGTAGGGATGAAAAATGTCAAGGTTACTATTGACCAATTGAAATCAAACTTGGGCACACTCCTGGTACATTCAAGGTTAATGCTCTCAAGATCTGGTCTATTTTCAAGGTCAATCAATCGAAAAATAAGCTATCCCCACTCCTGATGAATATTCAAGGTCATTATGCTCAAGGTCTGTTCTATTTTCAAGGTAAACCAATCAAAAAATAAACTATCCCCACTCCTGATAAATATTCAAGGTCATTATGCTCAAGGTCTGTTCTATTGCTCAAGGTCTGTTCTATTTTCAAGGTAAACCAATCGAAAAATAAACTATCCCCACTCCTGATAAATATTCAAGGTCATTGTGTATGGTGCACGCCCCTCAAGTAAGTCACCCCCACTCCTAAATATCGACTCAAGGTTAACCGCCTTTTCAAGGTCAAGGTCATTGTGTGCGGTGCACACCCATTCTTTATCTACTCACATGTGCTACTCGTCCTACCTCTGGTTCATTCTTAGATAATAATGTTGTTCGATATTGTTCGGTATCTGTGAAAAATTGAAATATCATATCTCAAATCATGTTGCCTTACACTTTATTATTCCTGAAGTACCAGTGGAAGGGAGTCGAATTTAGAAAGTTTCGCTAAGGCAAATGAGTGAAGAGGCTGTGAGTGATTTTTTGTATCATTATCCGCTTTCATGGGATGACATGTATGATCTGTCAAAGGATGTACACACTAAGTAGTCCTCTTTTGTTACTATTTTCCAATCAATAATCAACACTTATTTTTCCTCAAAGGAAAGAGTGTATAGATCGCGTTGCCAAATATGTAAGCTAAATTCGGCTATTAAGATAAGAAGGAAAACACTAGATAATTTTCTTGCTGTTTCTGAAGCTCTACCAGAGTTCAGAACTACTTATATAGATTTTGTGAACCTGAAAGAAGCATTACGGCCATTCAGTCACCTAATCTCTCAAATCTCATTAAAGAAACTCAATAGCAAACTCTCCAAACAAGTCAAAGGCAGTCTAGAGGGTGCTAAGCTCTCTATCAGGGAAAAACTGTGAGAAAACCTCACCTCTACAATTGGAAGATCCTACTAAACTCTGCATCAGTTTCAAAGACATGTTCGTTGGAGTCATTGCCGGCTTGAAAACTAGTAATCCTTTTAATGTAGCTTCACACCCGCTCGAATAGAACGGTATAATTAAGTCATTTTATTTTTTCAATGTCACAGAGAATGATGTTAAAGCAGCTATTGAAATGCCTAAAACATCTAATTCTTCTGAGCTTGATGGAATTCCCATGTGCATCATAAAAATATCTATCTACATATCATGTGGCCTTTTTGCACATCTTATTAATTATGCATTCAGAGAGTGTTGCTTTTCTGACAAACTCAAGGTTACGCTTTTCTTCGAAAACGAAAATGTCTGTGATTTGGGTAGTTAGCATTCTAACAACTTTTTCTAGAATATTTGGGAA
>JARQZK010003644.1:57500-95000 GCA_030704885.1 Cynegetis impunctata
ATGTGCCATCCACCGTGAATCACCCTGTATATATATATATATATATATATATATATATATATATATATATATATATATATATATATATATATATATATATATATATATATATATATATATATATATATATATATATTATATATTATATATATATATATATATATATATATATATATATATATATATATATTTTATATATATATATATATATATATATATATATATTGAAACAATGGTTTATAATAACAATTTTCAGATTTATTAAAATATATAACACATGACGCACGTTTCGGTGGAACTTCACCTTCTTCAGACGATAATGACAAAATATTTATGTTTCTCTGTTAAATCGAAAACAAGAAATAAAGAGATGAAAAATTGTCTAGCAGAGGTAAATAGAAAGATGGTTACAAATAATTATTAGAATAGGAAAAACCAATTCTGAACTGCTAGTCAGGTAGTTCGGTAATTTTGAAAAGATTGAGAAGGAGGCTTGAAGTATGATCGATTTGGCTATTCAATAGGAGACCGGAATGCTTGTATTTATTTATCTGTAATGATTCTGAAAAATTATGTTTAATTCCCTCACTTTCAGCGTTAATATTCTGAAATCGAAATTGAATGTGTGATTTTCTTGGATTAAATGGTTTGCATAATGTGAATCCGACTTTTGATTAACAAAGCTACGTTTGTGTTCTGAAATTCTAGTATGAAAACTTCTGAAAGTTCTACCAATGTAAAACTTATCACAATTACTACAATTAATTTTATAAACTCCTGATTTATTATCTTTATGAACTTTAGATTTATTATTTTCATATGATTTCCTAAATTATTACTGGCACGATAAGCAATAATAATTTTGTGCTTAGATAAGAGAGATTAAAGTTTTACGGCAATTTGTTCAATTGATTTGTTTACGTAAATAATAATTATCATCTTATAATAATAGACAACATGATATATAAAAAGTTGTTCAAAAATTCGATTAGCCAGGTGTAACCCCTCACTAAAAATAATATCAAATAAAACAGCCTCACTTTCATCAGAAATTCAAGTAGAAAACTTAGATCTCTTTTATCTGAGTACAACATTAACATTGCTCATCGTACCGGTAATAATTTAGGAAATCATATAAAAAATAATATATCCAAAGTTCATAGAGTTATTAAATCAGGAGTTTATAAAATTAATTGTGGTGATTGTGATAAGTTTTACATTGGTAGAACTTTCAGAAGTTATCAAACTAGAATTCCAGAACACAAATGTAGCTTTGTTAATCAAAAGTCGGATTCACATTATCAAGAACCACAGAAACCTTCACCCACATAATGTACAAAATAGGTTGAATATATTTGATATAATTTTGTCTCCAAAATTACAAGTAATGTCTTATTAAAGACAAATCCAACAATCAAATAATTTTAACCTATTTTGTACATTACGTGGGTGAAGGTTTCTGTCGTTCTTTTTCCATCTAATATCAACAGACCTGACTATTGATATTGGACTAAATAGAACGTAATTAATAACTGAAGACGGCCACAGCCGTAATAAAAAAATTTTGAAAAAAAGATAAAGAGTACCCTATTCTTTGACTTTTCAAAATCAAATTAATTTGAACCTATTTCGAACATTACGTGGGTATAGGTTTCTGTGGTTTCCCTTACCATCTAATTATAACAGATTTGAATGTTAATATTGGACTGAATAGCACGTAATAAATAACAGAGAACGGCCACAGCCGAAAAGTTTTTGATGAAACATAGTGGTCTTTTTAACTATTCAAATTTTTTCAAAACAATAAATGTCTAAGAAATTTCAATATTTCAAAAGTTTCGAAAAAGCCACGAATGTCGTGACGAAACGTCAACTTTTTAAGCCTGTTATTGCTAATAATTTTTTAAAAGTTAAAAATAGTTAACAGGCAATAACAATTCAAATAAATAAATATATATATATATATATATATATATATATATATATATATATATTATATATATATATATATATATATATATATATATATATATATATATATATATATATATATATATATATATATATATATATATATATATATATATATATATATATATATTTATATATATATATATATATATATATATATAAGTAATATTCATTTGTAAATTTTTGAGGTTGCAGTCAGAATAATAATTGTTGGGCTAGGTAAAAGAATACTCTGTGTCATATGGTCGAAGCTTTGCAATTCACTAAATGTAACCTCAAGTTCTAAATTTAAGATATTCTTCCTCAACCAGTGATTGAAGTTCTCGTGTAGTTTCTTGGAGGTGGCAAGATGGGTGGTCTATTGTTGATTGTTGAAAATGAGATTTATACCTAATTCTTGAAATTGATGTTCACATATGTGACGAGGTTTCAAGGTGTACCTATGAGCTTTTCTGTTCCTTTTTTACGTTTTTCGAAATTTATATAACCTCATGTTAATGTCTTGATGAAGGAAATAACCATTTCTGAAAGCTCGACCATATGACAAAGAGTATTCTTTAACCTAGACCAACAATTATTCTGACTGCAACCTCAAAAATTTACAAATAAATATTTCCTCAAGTAGACAGTCAAGACTACCCTTCTTTATATATATTCATATATATATATATATATATATATATATATATATATATATATATATATATATATATATAAATATATATACATATATATATATATATATATATATATATATATATATATATATATATATATATATATATATATATATATATATACAAAGGCACCGTGTTGGTCGATCAATTAATTCTGCACGTTTATCAGAGATGCGAACAGTTTAGTTGTATTATTCATATCTTTCTTGTCGTTGATTACATATTTTACATTTTTTTGGATTTCCAACGATTCAAGAAATAACTTTTTTCTGGTGTAGGATTCATTTTCATTATCTTTTTTTCATTGAAATTGAACGAGTGTTATTTCATTATTTCATGTTTTGTCAGAACGATGGAGTTTTTTTGTCGTTTAATATGTGAAAATCGTTAAACTCAGAGTTCAATTTCTCAAACATGTTAAAAATGAAAAGCTATATCGCTACCAACAGATTATATACTTATCTCCCTAGATGTCATTTCATTGTATACAAGTGTTTCTGTTACATTACTGGAGTAAAATAAGGGAGCATACTGACATACCACAGGGCGAATTAACTAAGGCAATTGAACAAACTTTGAACTCGATATATTTTACAAACGAAATCAAACTGTTTAAACAAATCGAAGGATGTGCAATGAGAGCATCGATCTCAAGTGTAGTAGCTAAGTTGGTAATGGAAGACCTTGAGGAGACAGTACTGAAAAATTCAAATTTCAACATTACATTTTTTTACATATAAGTGGACGATTGTATCACTGCAATCTTTTAATATCCAACATGTCCAAAACACTATTTTTCTCGTTTCTCAAACATGTTAACAATTGATTTTCATCGAGTAGCGGCCTCATCAATTCAAATTTTCAATTTTTGTTTAAAATCTCTGCATTCATTAATATAGTAGTAAGTTTCGTGGATAATATTAGACAGTATGTTCTTCATTAATTTTGAAAGAAGATTCAAGGGTGACTGAATACAAGATACAGTTGGGCGGAGTGGTTTGCCATACATTTTTGGAGATTTCGTTGCAGATTTTTAGTTATTTTGCTACAGTGGGTGAAATGTATAATTTTTGTCATCATGAGTCAATTAAATTATTGTTCGCCTTCTGAAGTTGGTTTGTAGGATCACGTGTGACGTCCTTTAGGTTTTTTCATCATTCATTAATTCATCGAATTTTGAATGAGGATTTGCTTTCAAATAGGATATAACATTTTTGAGTTTCAAAGAATTCTTTATTTTTTTTGGTAATGTATTTCACTTTGTTTCAAAAATTTGTAAAATTCTTTTGGTGTGTTGATCATCTACGTTCAAAGTTAGGAATAAATTTCATATAATTGTTGAAATTGAAAAACTTCATAGATTTTGAAAAAGGTAACAAAATAGTCGAAACGTCAATAAACAATAATTTGCATGACAACTAAATTGTGTCAATTCATATGGCCTAACACCTATATATATATATATATATATATATATATATATATATATATATATATATATACATATATAAATATATATTTTATATATATATATATATATATATATATATATATATATATATATATATATATATATTATATATAATATATATATTTATATATATTTATATATATAAAAATATTTTATATGTATTATATATATATATATATATATATATATATATATATATATATATATATATATATATATATATATATATATATTTATAAATATATATATATATATATATATATATATATATATATATATATATATATATATATATATACAGGGTCGTAGTCAGCAATGCTTTCTAGAGGGGGTTAAGCAAATTCTAGAGGAGGCTTGGTTTTTACGTAGTACTAAGACAAATATACGTGAAAAAAATACAAGAATATACAGTTTTCCTTTCTTTCTACCTAGAAAAGTATACTGGACAACAAATATTCATTAAAAAACATTAAAAATTTTGTTCTAATAAAAAATAATAAATAAAAAATCTCTCATAGAAAAATCTTAATAAATAAAACAAATAGCTAATAAATAGACCAAGTTAATATTCTCTTTCTTGCTTCGTCACTTGTTTGCGCTTAATCGTTTTCAGTTGTGTTTCTATTTCCACTTACGTGGAATATAATATTCTATGTTTGGAAATGAATTAACGGCTAATAATATTTTTTCTGAAGAGGTTGAAGAAATTAAAGGAAAATGTGTGGATTTCATTGAAGTACTTTTACTTGAATTAATCAGGCGCATGCCCTCGTATTTAAATGTTTTTCGTCAGATAAAAAGTTTTTGTCCTGCTATAATTGTGAATCCAGTCCAAAAACCAAAATTTTCTGAGCTGCCACTTACTTGTGTGACTCATAATAGAATATCTGACATAGAGATACAATCAGGCCCGTAGCCAGCACTGCTTTCTAGAGGGGCTAAACAAATTCTTGAGGGGGATTGTTTTTTACAAAGTACTAAAATGAAAAAATACGTGAAAAAAAAACAGGAATATATAGCTTTTTCTGTCTTTTACCTAGAAAAGTATACTAGAAAACGAATATTCATTAAAAAACATTTTGGAAAAATGAAAGAATTTGTTTTGATTAAAATTATAAATGAAAAATCTCTCATAGAAAACTCTGAATAAATAAAACAAATAGCATATAAATAGACAATCAAGTTAATATTCTCTCTTTCTTCGTCACTTGTTTTCGCTTAATCGTTTTTAATTGTGCTTCTATTTCCACTTACGTAAAATATAATATTCTGAGTTTAAAAATGAATTATTATTATCACATGCTACGAGTTCACCCGTCAAAAACTACTTAATAATACAGAAGAAAAAAAAGAGGATAAAGAACTAGAGAGAAACAGTAAAATAGAAAAGATGAAAAAAACGAAGAAACAGAAAATATTGAAATATTTGTTTGACGATGAATCTTCAGATTCTTCAGTTTCTATGAAGTATATTGAAGAAGACGATGATGTAGAAGAAGAGACCGATGAAATTTGCATAATTTGCAATGAGTTTAGAAAGAACGAAGTCAGGTTCTCTTGTATGAAGTGCCACAAGTGGGCACACGCAGCATGCACTGGGCTGACTAAAGCAGAAGCCAAACAGAAGTCTTGGATTTGTGATTTTTGTTCCTAAGCAATAAAACGCTATTAATTTCAATTCTTTTAAATTCATTTAGGTCCAGTTATAGTCTTATATCAGAAATGTTAGTCGCCATCTTACCCTCCTCTCCCCTATATATATATATAATATAATCTCTTGATAATTATTAGCAATAACAGGCTGGTTGAATCTTAAAAACTCGATTTTATTAAAAAGTTGACGTTTCACTACGACATTCATAGTTTTTCAAAACTTTTGAAAAAATTGAAATCTCCTTGACATTTATTGATTTGAAAAGACAAAGACTGCTTTGTCTCGCTGAAATTTTTTTAATAAAATCGAGTTTTTTATGATTCAACCAGCCTGTTATTGCTAATAATTATCAAGAGATTAAAAATAGATCACAGGCAACAACAATTCGAATAAATAATTATATATATGTATATATATATATATATATATATATATATATATATATATATATATATATATATATATAAATTATATATATATATATATATATATATATATATATATATATATATATATATATATATATATATATATATATATATATATATATATATATATATATAGATATATATAGATATATATATATATATATATATATAAATATATATATATATATATATACATATATATATATATATATATATATATATATATATATATATATATATATATATATATATAATATATATATATATATATATATATATATATATATATATATATATATATATATATATATATATAATATATCTATATATATATATTTAAGAAAGTTGTGTTAGTTACACTATTTATAACTCAAAAACGGCTTTACAGATATGGCTGAAAATTGATGAGGAGGTAGCTTAGAGCCACCTCGAACAATTCTCATGAAATTTTGTGTTCATATCGATTAGGTCTGGGAATCGGACAAAATCTACTATTCATCCCTCTGAATTTTGAGGGTCGACCGAGGAGTGGTCCACCCCTTAATTTTTATTCTTATTTTTCAGACAAAATTTTCTGTTCTATTTTTTTATGATATATAAATTCAAAAATACAAACAATGCTAAATTTTCACCCCTATTTTTTATTTGTTAAACTCCTCCAAAATGGCTAGATCGATTCTCATGAAATTTTGTGTACATATTAGTTAGGTATGAGAAGAGGACGTATATTTTTCTGTTCTATTTCTTTTATGTTACAGCATTCAAAAATATATACAACCCTAAATTTTCAACCCTCTACGATCAACTCCTATTTTTTATTTGTTAATTATAAATTATATAACTTCAATTTTTCTGGCAAGATTTTTATGTTTACTTCGTCATGACTAAGAATAAAAAAATTCATATTACTCTCAATTTTTTACCCTTCTACGATCAACCCATATTATTCCATCGCAATTTTCATTTTTTTTTATTTTACCATAGATCCGCAATAGGGTTGCAAGATGGCAATCGAAAATAACGATAGTCGGTTTGAGAATAGGTCGTAATATATTTTTCAGACTACCAATGATTAAAGTTTTTGCCGGATCAGATAAATTGATAGATAGATAGAAAGATAGATAACTAGATAGATAGATAGATATGCAGATAGATAGACAGATAGATAGATAGATAGAATGATAGATAGATAGATAGATAGATAGATAGATAGATAGATAGATAGATAGATAGATAGATAGATAGATAGATAGATAGATAGATAGATAGATAGATAGATAGATAGATAGATAGATAGATAGATAGATAGATAGATAGATAGATAGATAGATAGATAGATAGATAGATAGATAGATAGATAGATAGATAGATAGATAGATAGATAGATAGATAGATAGATAGATAGATAGATAGATAGATAGATAGATAGATAGATAGATAGATAGATAGATAGATAGATAGATAGATAGATAGATAGATAGATAGATAGATAGATAGATAGATAGATAGATAGATAGATAGATAGTTAGAAAGATAGATAACTATCTAGATAGACAGATATATAGTTAGATAGGTAAATAAACATTGGCAGATAGATGAATAGATAAAAATAATTTATATGGCAGAACAACGTTTGCCGGGTCAGCTAGTATACACATATATGTATGTATATATATGTATACATATATATATATATATATATATATATATATATATATATATATATATATATATATATATATATACATATATAAATATATATATATATATAATATATATACAGGGTGACACAGAGCTACGTAATCGGTCCATAACATTTTTGTCATTGAAGATATCGATATGAAATTTTCAGAGCAAATATGATCTGACTAAGTCTATTTTTCATAATTATTCTGAAGAAAATTGCACTTCCAGTTTTGCCGGAAGTGATATCAACTTTTTCATTTCAAATGGAATACCCTGTATATTTTTGGATCTTCGAATTTCTAATAAAATTGTCATAACATTCTTTATACCTAAAATGGACAGTTTTCGAGTTATTAATTTTTTTCGTAAAATTTTGACAGTTGGCAAATTTCAAACGTTAATAACTTTCTTATTCCTAATGGAATGTTATGTATATTTTTGCATTTTTAAATTTGCTATTCAATTACCTTTCGATTCGTGTAACCATTCCCTATACCTAAAGTTAATAAAAACTAGCGTGTTATTTTGACGTATCCATGGATACCAATAATAAAAATTATTTAAAAAAAAAAGAAAAACTCAATTTCTGGAACTGTAGAGTCAACATTCATAATTTTCTCAGAGAGGTAAAAATACGGCTGAAAAGTGGTAACTTCGTTTGGGCAAGTCACGCTCATTTAGGTAACTTCAACAATAAACATTATTCAACCATATAAAATATGAAAATTTACTGAATTGGTGAATAAATAATAATCCGGCGATGATAGAAATTTTTCTATTAGTTATGCAATAGTTAATTAACAATTTTGTTGGTGCTTGAATATGAAAATTGTGATAACTGTTGAAGTATAGATCTAAGATTTTTTCATTCTTGGAGCTATTAAAGTAAATCCCTGTTAAAAAATAAAAAAATTTAATTTTTCAGTTTTTTATTAACAATTTACGTAGTTTTGCAAAATCAAAATGAAATTTTTTGAATGAATTTAATGGCCCGTTTTTTATTATCGGAAGCTACATGGAAATGGTTGGTTTAAATGTTCATCTCCCATTATTTAAAAAATTGTTATAAATAAATGAGTTGTTTATAAGAGAATCAGGAAAAAACTTATGATTAGAGTGTTCAATTTTGCAACTAAGTAAATTGTTAGTGAAAAACTAAAAAATCGAATTTTTTAACGGGATCTATTCTGAGGTCTTTCTAAACTAGCTTCATGACAGGAAGAAAAATCAGATTTATAGTTAACACACTTGCAATGTTCTTGTTAAAACAGCAAAAAACTATTGCATAACCAATGCGCGAAAAATAGCGATAAAAATTTTTTGTCCCTGGATTATTGTTCATTCACCTATCCAGTAAGAACCTGAAATTTCTCATTCCTTAATTTCCATATTTAATATAGTTAAATAATGTTTATTGTTGAAGTCTCCCAAAGGGGCGTGACATTCGCAAGCCAGATTACCTGTTTTCGTCCGTATCTCCTCTGAGGAAATTATAAATAGGTATTTATCCTACAGTTCCGGAAGTTGAAAATTTCTATTAATTTTCGAGATATTTGAAAAAACAAACTGTTTTCTTTTGCTTTCAGTAAATTGTTTATCACTTTTTACAATTTTCCCGAAAGGAACTTAATTCTTTTCAAAAACTATCTACATGTTTTTTGTTTAACTCGAGGGACCTACAGTTTAACGCCGGTTCCGAACGGCCAATGGTCTTGTAAACAATGTACATTACCCAACAATTAATCTCGTAATTAGAACCACTAAATTCAGGACATACACAACACCCAAGAGCAAGGTGGAACTCGAACCCACATCCTCGGCTTACAAGCGGTGTTACATGTTATTTGCTCATATTATTTCGAGGCTGCTTGTTCGAAGCACGGAAATTATACAATACTCAATTGCACAGCCATCACAACTCCCAAAAACATATCGAGGTGATTTTTTTTATTATTTCACATACATAATAGCAGAAGAGGTGCTAGTGCTTAGTAAATTTCATGTAAGAGTACTTAAATACGTACATAGATACGAAGACTTTTATTCAGTTCTATTTAATATCGTAGGCTCATGGGAGGGATTGATCCCCTTGATCCCCCCCCTATCTACGCCACTGACAAGACATACTATATGTATATATATATATATATATATATATATATATATATATATATATTGTATATATATATATATATATATATATATATATATATATATATTGTATATATAAATATATATATATATATATATATATATATATATATATATATATATATATATATATATATATATATATATATATATATATATGTCACCGGAAGATAACGAAATCCGCAAGTTTATAAATTTCCTAGGAAATTTATGAACCTTCGTAGGATTCTCAACGAGAGATAAATTTTATTCATTCGTAAGATTCTAAACGGTTCGACCTATCACAGAGGAGCTTTCAATTTTACGCTTCTACAAAATACGGCAAATAACACAGTGCTCTCTGAGTGGTCGATGTTGACAATGGTAAAGCTTTTGTCCATAAACTTAGGTAAAATCAGACTTGCCAAACTATAATTCATCGGTTTTGATTACCTACCAAACAGTATTTTTACTTTAAAACTAGGTAGGTTTATTAGAAAATAAAAATCAATCAAATTAAAAATGTCATCAAAATGTTTTCCTCTATATATTCCGATTTCTTACTATTTTGGTCATGGCCACTATAAAACTTTCGTAGCTCTGTGGTAAATTTCACTTCGTCAACAAATTTTCTAGCATTTACGGCACTATCTTCAACATTTTGGCTGTACGCAGCTTTTAGGTCGTTCAGTATGGGTACCCATAGTTTAGTAACCTTAGCAATATAAAATGATTTTCACAGTTCCAACACAGTAACAATAGAAAAAACAGGTTTGTTTATGTTCCGTGGCGACCAATGGCGGTGGAGAGGAAGGAAAAGGAACACGTGACTTATTCAACCAATCAGAGCGCACATGGCGTTTGGTTATTGCTTACTTATTATTATACGCGTGAGTTCGGTAAGTTAATCACTTTGCGAACATATGGGCGTAAAATAATACAATTTATCTCTCGTTTAGAATCCTACTAAGGTTTATAAATTTCCTAGGAAATTTATGAACTTACGGTTCTTATTATTTTCTGGTGACATATATATATATATATATATATATATATATATATATATATATATATATATATATATATATATATATATATATATATATATATATATATATATATATATATATATATATATATATATATATATATATATATATTTATATATATATATATATATATATATATATATATATATATATATATATATATATATATATTATATATATATATATATATATATATATATATTATATATATATATATATATATATATATATATATATATATATATATATATATATATATATATATATGTGAAAGTATTTGTTCCTGTTTACTATTTATATAAGAATAGAAAGTGTTCGAGGTAATAACAGGTCTGATTTATTGACGGAAATGTGTAGTAATCATACGTTTCGGGGATTTTTGTCCCCTTTATCAATGAATTTAAAATAATGCTGTAAGAATTCAGTATGCTTGATAAATTTTACAATTAGATCTCAATTATGTACCTACCTAGGAAATGATTATGTTCTTGCTTAATTTGTTGTAATTTGCGAAGTCATGCTTAATTGTCATCGGACTCTCATTTTGTGAGTGTGTGTCAACGTCATTGTACCGTGTTGTTATTTTATTTGGTGAATTTTTTGGTCTATATATTTGTATCAGTGTATCCAGTAGTCAGTGTCGGTATACTAGAGTATACATTGCTTAACCGTTTCACGTCTGTTCTATCGTTTATGGTATAATCAATTTTTGCTCGAATGTGTAGCATTTCCAATATTTCACGGCACTTTTGGTTCTTTTCTCTGTCTATAATTTTGCTTTTGTCATAGTCAAAGTCGTGTTGCTTTTCTTGCTTGTGCTTTGTAAGTGCTGTTGTAGTTGTTCTGGAGTATTTATGAGCTTTGATTCTCTCTTCTAAATGTTACATTGTCTGCCCTATGTATACTTTATTGCAGTCCTTACATGGGATCTCATATATTATGTGAGTCTGTTTCATGATTAGGGTCTTGGTTTTAAGAGGTGTGTATATTTGTTTGATTTGGTTATGTGCTTTGTGTGCTATGAGTAGATTATGTGGTTTTAGTATATTTTTGATGGTCTGTGTGAGTCCTTGGATGTATGGTAGTGTTACGAATGTTTTTTCTTGTTTGTTTCTTTGAACGTTGTGTGTATTATATAGTCTGTGTACTCTTTGTTTGATGAGACTGTTAGTTAGCTGTTGAAGATAATTGTTGGCTTTTAGTATTCTACTTACTTCTTTTAAGGTTGTAGGTCTTAATGTTGGCGATGTCAATTTTAATGCTCTATCGATGTATCCAATCGCTGTTGCCTTTTTTTGGTTGATGTGATGTTGTGTGGAGAAGTCTAAAAGTCGGTCTGTGTTGGTGTTCTTTCTATACCATTTGGTTGTTATTCGGTTATTTGTTCGTTGAATTGTCATGTTTAAGAAATTGATTGAGTAATTTTTTTCTATCTCTACTGTGAATTGAAGTCTTCCGTTGAATGAATTGAACTGTGTTAAAATGTCATTAATCTTGTTTTCTTCTGCTATTATTAAGCAGTCATCTACATATCTCTTGTACGTAGTTATTTCTGTCCCCATATTTTTCATGATACTTTCTTCCAAATATTCCATAGTCAATTGAGCAATTATGCTGGATAACGGACTGCCCATTGCTACCCCGTTAATTTGTTGGTAAAATTGTTTATCGTATTGGAAGTAGTTAGTACCCAATACAAATTGGATCGTTTCTATAAAAGGTTTTGTCGGAATTGTCGTGTGTGGTCCGATGAGAGTCCATTTTTCCCCTATTATTGTTGGAATTAGTTCATTTGGGATGTTTGTGTACAGAGAGATGACATCAAACGAAGATAATCTAAATCAAATTCAAATACCAGACAATCATGTCTTATCTTCGTTCGATGTCATCTCTCTGTACACAAACATCCCAAATGAACTAATTCCAACAATAATAGAGAAAAAATGGACTCTCATCGAACCACACACGACAATTCCGAAAAATCCTTTTATAGAAACGATCCAATTTGTATTGGGGACTACCTACTTCCAATACGATAAACAATTTTACCAACAAATTAACGGGGTAGCAATGGGCAGTCCGTTATCCAGCATAATTGCTCAATTGACTATAAAATATTTGGAAGAAAGTATCATGAAAAATATGGGGACAGAAATAACTACGTACAAGAGATATGTAGATGACTGCTTAATAATAGCAGAAGAAAACAAGATTAATGACATTTTAACACAGTTTAATTGATTTAACGGAAGACTTCAATTCACAGTAGAGATAAAAAAAAAATTACTCAATCAATTTCTTGGACATGACAATCCAACGAACCAATAACCGAATAACAACCAAATGGTATAGAAAGAACACCAACACAGACCGACTTTTAGACTTCTCCACACAACATCACATCAACCAAAAAAAGGCAACAGCGATTGGATACATCGATAGAGCATTAAAATTGACATCACCAACATTAAGACCTACAACCTTAAAAGAAGTGAGTAGAATACTAAAAGCCAACAATTATCCACAACAGCTAACCAACAGTCTCATCAAACAAAGAGTACACAGACTATATAATACACACAACGTTCAAAAAAACAAACAAGAAAAAACATTCGTAACACTACCATACATCCAAGGACTCACACAGACCATCAAAAATAAACTAAAACCACATAATCTACTCATAGCACACAAAGCACACAACCAAATCAATTAAATATACACACCTCTTAAAACCAAGACCCCAATCATGAAACAGACTCACATTATATATGAGATCCCATGTAAGGACTGCAATAAAGTATACATAGGGCAGACAATGCAACATTTAGAAGAGAGAATCAAAGCTCATAAATACTCCAGAACAACTACAACAGCACTTACAAAGCACAAGCAAGAAAAGCAACACGACTTTGACTATGACAAAACCAAAATTATAGACAGAGAAAAGAACCAAAAGTGCCGTGAAATATTGGAAATGCTACACATTCGAGCAAAAATTGATTATACTATAAACGATAGAACAGACGTGAAACGGTTAAGCAATGTATACTCTAGTATACCGACACTGACTACTGGACACACTGATACAGATATATAGACCAAAAAATTCACCAAATAAAATAACAACACGGTACAATGACGTTGACACACACTCACAAAATGAGAGTCCGATGACAATTAAGCATGACTTCGCAAATTACAACAAATTAAGCAAGAACATAATCATTTCCTAGGTAGGTACATAATTGAGATCTAATTGTAAAATTTATCAAGCATACTGAATTCTTACAGCATTATTTTAAATTCATTGATAAAGGGGACAAAAATCCCCGAAACGTATGATTACTACACATTTCCGTCAATAAATCAGACCTGTTATTACCACGAACACTTTCTATTCTTATATATATATATATATATATATATATATATATATATATATATATATATATATATATATATATACCTATATTATCAATAGTTTTAATATTCTTGGTTTTGGACCAATAAAAACTTCCTCATGTAATTATTAAGTCATATAATGATAAATATGGATTTCGCTTCGCCTGGAATTTCAGCCTTTTTCAAATCTGTCATTCGTATTATCTAACAAAAAGACGTATTTAAAAAAAAATTAGTTACAAAGATAATATAATATTATTACCTTAGAGCATAAATATATCTTCATCGCATCTATCATAAGGGTTTGCACATTTTATTTGGGGTAATTTGAGAAAAAAATATCTTATTAACCGTAACTCTTAAGACCCAGGATCCGACGTGAAAGATAGTAATTGACCCCAACAATATTCCAAAAAACTTTGATGTTTCATGTTTCGACAACCTGAAATTCTAGGAAACAATTTTTCTCAAAGACTTTAGGTTCTCGGTAAGGAAAAGGGAGCTGTTATTTAAATCTTTGAATGTATGTCAATCTCTTCGGAAGTGTCTGCCATTTTGTTTCTTAGTTCTTCATCAACTTAGCTGATGGACAGTCATTCTTATTATAGAAATCATATTTTATTTGTATGCGCAGGACCTGGTATACCCAGGTAGGCCAAGCATATAGTTATATACCTACTCATTGAGTGGGCGGGTACTTTTCAACAAAGTTTCATGATGAATCGAACGCTTCATGAAACATGCGTCATGAGCTCTTGGACTATTGCGTAACACACATTCTTTGCATCACGAGTGATGACGTCTGTTTATGATGCACCGTTAACAAGATTTGATTTATCTCTGGTGTACATGCTGTTATCTGTCCTATTCTTTTCGAAAGTCGAGGATAATCGTATAGCCCTCATAATTTGTTTCACAATTATACGGTAGTTTTTGCATATTTTATGTGAATATATAGAAACGCATCAATCGCTAAGATGATCTTGACTTTAGCTCTCATCATCTTCTACTATTTCAATTATACCTACACTTTGGAAGTCCATCAAAGGTCAAAACTTTTTCTATAGGTAGATCTATCTCTCCCTATTAAAACAATGGTTAAAGAAAACATTTTACTAGCTTATTGGATACAAAATACGAGGGACTCATGTTTCGGTGAAACTTCACTTCATATATAAGTATGAATGGTTTGGACAATGTTTCTTCCGTATTTGTGGAATTCTGGATGGACTTCCATTGTCTATAAAATATCTGAAACAAAAATTAAAGACAGAAATTTGATTAGTAAATGGCAAGTTCAACAAAAAAAGAAAATAGCTGAAAAAATTAAATTCAATGAATTAGTAGGATTGAGTGGAAGTATCTGAAAAAGAATAAAATGAGATTAATAAATAATAAGTTGGAAAATAGTGAAAAAATATAAAATCATTCAATCAATATACACGACGTTTCGGTTAGTTGGGTATCTCTAACCGTTCTCAAGTTTAAACTACTACAGTTTACACTTGAGAACTTATCTCATTTTATTCTTTTTCAGATACCTACATACGTTACGTCAACCATATGGGTTTAAGCTACACTCTAGAAAGAGGCGCGAAGAGCTGAAGATAGCGTAGATCGTTCCTACGTAGAAATATTTCACTTCTATCAATTTCTTCTGAAACGGTTCTGTTGTAGGACAGTCAGGTGTTTTCGGGTATTCTTCTGTTGAGTACTTGAACTGCACGTGTGTAGTCCAAATTCATAATTAGTTGAATAATTCTATGATCGACGGAATTTTTTTCACGTTCGCGGTTCACTAGGAAGGTTCAATAATGAATAACTGCATTAGTGAAACATAGTAGTTTATAGGTGGCATCTATTTGCACCATGTCACTAAATTTTAATTGTTGTAAAAGTCTTACAGTAGAAACTACCACTATTAAGTCTTGATCACCTATATTGATAGAATCACATTTACTATGATAATCCAGCACAAGATTCAGGAACATTTTTATGATCTTCGCACCAATTTCTTATTTCGAATCCTGAAATTATAGATGGACCATTGTTATCAATTTTAAGTTGCCTAATAAACGTAATTAGTTTTGATTTTGGCGGTTCTGGTGAACCTTTTTCTTTAAGATAACTTAAAATAGCATTTGGTTTTTCTACGCCATTTAAGAATAAATCTTTAACTACGAATTTAATTTCATCGTCTAAACCACGGTTATTTGTTATATGGTGCAAACGTTCACTGTCTATTGAATAAAGTGATACTATATCACTAGTTGAATAGAAAAAAGAGAATATTCGAGCAGGGCACTCTTCTTTACGATAATTTCCATATTTGCATCTAAATTCGGTTTTGTCTCCCTCCATCGTTTTTTTTTGTGGAGAATTTGCCCCAAATACCTTCGTTTTTGATAAAATCATCAGCTTCTTCAGTATTTTGGAATTCTGAAACTTTGAACAATTCCCTGTTTTTTATGTCCCTCACGGGGGCTTTTATACCCCACACCCTATTTCACTCTACGTGAGTTTTTTACACATTAATTAAAATTTATTACACCTATTCCCAAATTTATTACAGTTGCAGAACTCAAGTTCAGAGGGTGTGGTGTAGAATTAGTCTAAAGCTGCACCACACTCATACCATATTCATTATTTTTGATTCAGTACTTTTCTGTAATTAATTACAATTAATTACAATTGATTACAATTAATTACAATTGATTACAATTAATTACAATTAATAACAACCATTTCCGGCCTCATTACAATTAAACAAATCAGAAAAATAGGTAGCGCATCGGAAAATTATGACAACAACAAACAAATATAAGGATATTCATTTATTACAATAGCTCACTCGGTTTTATGGGCAAAAAAAAGTCAGCAGGAATAAGAGAATAATAACATAGAAGCTGCAAGTGAGTGATGATGGTGTAATGATTGATTACAAATTTCGCGAGACAAAAAATTATAGAATTATCGAGAATAAGATAAAAATACAGGGTTTTCAATTTATTACAATAGCCCACTCCGTTTTATCGATCCAAAAAATGGTTAACAGGATTGAGAAAATGTTAAGAAAGAAACTGCAGGTGTGTGGGGTAGGTAATAATTGATAAGAATTTTCAAGAGACAAAAAACAATAGAATTACCGAAAATAAGATAAAAATAAAGGGTTTTCAATTTATAACTATAGCCCACTCGGTTTTATCGATCCAAAAAATGGTTACCAGGCTTGAGGAAATGTTGATAAAAGAAGCTGCAGGTGTGTGGGGTAGTGTAATAATTGATAAGAATTTTCAATAGACAAAAAATAATAAAATTACCGAAAATAAGACTGAAATACAGGGTTTTCAATTTATTACTATAGTCCACTCGGTTTAATCGATCCAGAAAATGGTAACCAAGATTGAGAGAATGTTGAGAAAGAAGCTGCAGATGTGTGGGGTAGTGTAATAATTGATAAAAATTTTCAAGAGACAAAAAATCATAGAATTATCGAAAATAAGAAAGAAATTCAGGGTTTTCAATTTATAACAATAGCCCACTCGGTTATTTCGATGCTAAAAAAGGTCTGCACGATTGAGAAAATAATAAAAAAGAAGCATCTAGTGAGTGGGGTAGTGAAATGATTGATAAGAATTTTCACGAGATAAAAAATTATAGAATTATCGAAAATAAGATAGAAATACAGGGTTTTCAATTTATTACTAGAACCCACTTGGTTTTATCGATCTAAAAAATGGTTATCAGGCTTGAGAGAATGTCGATAAAGAAGCTGCAGGCATGTGGGGTAGCGTAATAATTGATAAGAATTTTCAAGAAACAACAAACAATAGAATAATCGAGAATAAGATAGAAATACAGGATTTTCACTTTATTACAATAGCCCACTCGGTTATATCAATACAAAAAAAGGTCAGCACGATCAAGAATATAATGAAAAAGAAGCAGCAAGTGAGTGGGGTAGTGTAATAATTGATAATAATTTTCACGGGACAAAAAATTATAGAATTATCGAAAATAAGATAGAAATACAGGGTTTTCAATTTATTACTAGAACCCACTCGGTTTTATCGATCTAAAAAATGGTTATCAGGCTTGAGAGAATGTCGATAAAGAAGCTGCAGGCATGTGGGGTAGCGTAATAATTGATAAGAATTTTCAAGAGACAACAAGCAATAGAATAATCGAGAATAAGATAGAAATACAGAATTTTCACTTTATTACAATAGCCCACTCGGTTATATCAATACAAAAAAAGGTCAGCACGATCAAGAATCTAATGGAAAAGAAGCAGCAAGTGAGTGGGGTAGTGTAATAATTGATAATAATTTTCACGGGACAAAAAATTATAGAATTATCGAAAATAAGATAGAAATACAGGGTTTTCAATTTATTACAGTAGCCCACTCGGTTTTATCGATCCAAAAATTAGTTACCAGGACTGGGAAAATGTTAAGAAAGAAGCTGCAGGTGTGTGTGCTAGTGTAATAATTGATAAGAATTTTCAAGAGACAAAAAACAATAGAATTACCGAAAATAAGATAGAAATACAGGGTTTTTACAATAGCCCACTCAGTTATATCGATACAAAAAAAAAGTCAGCACGATCGAGAAAACAATAAAAAAGAAGCAGCAAGTGAGTGGGGTAGTGTTATAATTGATTAGAATTTTCAAGAGACAAAAAATTATAGAATTATCGAAAATAAGATAGAAAAACAGGGTTCTCAATTTATTACTATAGCCCACTCGGTTTAATCGATCCAAAAAATGGTTATCAGGATTAAGAAAATGTTAAGAAAAAGCCGTAGGGGTGTGGAGTAGTATAATAATTGATAAGAATTTTCAAGAGACAAAAAATCACAGAATTATTGAAGATAAGATAGAAATACAGGGTTTTCAATTTTTTACAATAGCCCACTCGGATTTATCGATCCAAAAAACGGTTACCAGGCTTGAGAAAATGTTGTTAAAGAAGCTGTAAGTGTGTGGGGTAGTGTAATAATTGATAAGAATTTTCAAGAGACTAAAAACAATAGAATTACCGAAACCAAGATAAAAATACAGGGTTTTCAATTTATTACTATTGCCCACTCGGTTTTATCGATCCAAAAAATGGTTATTAGGCTTGAGAAAATTTTGATAAAAAAGGTGCAGGTGTGTGAGGTAGTGTAATAATTGATAAGAATTTTCAATTCACAAAAAACAATAGAATTACCGAAAATAAGATAGAAATACAGGGTTTTCAATTTATTACTATAGCCCACTCAGTTTTATCGATCCAAAAACTGGTTACCAAGATTGAGAGAATATTGAGAAAGAAGCTGCAGGTGTGTGGAGTAGTGTAATAATTGATAAGAATTTTCAAGACACAAAAAATCATAGAATTATCGAAAATAAGATAGAAATACAGGATTTTCAATTTATTACAAAAGCCCACTCGGTTATATCGATACAAAAAAAGGTCAGCATGATTGACAAAATAATAAAAAAGAAGCATCAAGTGAGTGGGGTAGTGAAATAATTGATAAGAATGTTCACGAGACAAAAAATTATAGAATTATCGAAAATAAGATAGAAGTACAGGGTTTTCAATTTATTCCTATAGCCCTCTCAGCTTTATCGATCCAAAAAATGGTTACCAGGCTTGAGAAAATGTCGATAAAGAAGCTACAGGCATGAGGGGTAGTGTAATAAATGATAAGAATTTTAAAGAGACAACAAACAATAGAATAATCGAGAATAAGATAGAAATACAGGATTTTCAATTTATGACAATAGCCCACTCGGTTATATCGATACATAAAGAAGTCAGAACGATTAAGGAAATAATGAAAAGGAAGCAGCAAGTGAGTAATAATTTTCACGGGACAAAAAATTATAAAATAATCGAAAATCAGATAGAAATACAGGGTTTTCAATTTATTACAATAGCCCACTCGGTTTTATCGATCCAAAAAATGGTTACCAGGCTTGAGAAAATGTTGTTAAAGAAGCTGCAAGTGTGTGGGGTAGTGTCATAATTGATAAGAATTTTCAAGAGACAACAAACAATAGAATAATCGAGAATGAGATGGAAATACACAATAGCCCACTCTGTTATATCGATACAAAAAAAGGTCAGCACGATTAAGGAAATAATAAAAAAGAAGCAGCAAGTGAGTGGGGTAATGTAATAATTGATGGAAATTTTCACGAGACAAAAAATTATAGATTTATCGAAAATAAGATAGATATACAGGGTTTTCAATTTATCACAATAGCTCACTTGGTTTTATCGATCCACAAATTGATTACCAGGATTGAGAAAATGTTGAGAAAGAAGCTGTAGGTGTGTGGGGTAGAGTAATAATTTATAAGAAATTTCAGAGACAAAAAATCATAGAATTATCGAAAATAAGATAGAAATACAGGGTTTACAATTTATTACAATAGCCCACTCGGGTTTATCGATCCAAAAAATGGTTACCAGGATTGAGAAAATGTTGATTAAGATTCGACAGGTGTGTGGGGTAGTGTAATAATTGATAAGAATTTTCGAGAGACAACAAGCAATAGAATTATCGAGAATAAGATAGAAATACATGATTTTCAATTTATTATAATAGCCCACTCGGTTATATCGATACAAAAAAAGGTCAGCACGATTGAGAAAATAATAAAAAAGGAGCTGCAGGTGAGTGGGGTAGAGTATTAATTGATAAGAATTTTCACGAGATAAAAAATGAAAAAATCATCGAAAAAGAGATAGAAATATAGAGTTTTCAATTTATTACAATCGCCCACTGATCGGTTTTTTCGATATAAAAAGAGGCCAGTACGATTGAGAAAATAATGAAAAAGAAGCTGCAAATAGGTGGGGTATTGTAATAATTGATGAGAATTTTCACGAGACAAAATATTATAGAATTATCGAAAATAAGATAGAACTACAAGGATTGAGAGAATGTTAAGAAATTAGCTGCAGGTGTGTGGGGTAGTGTAATAAATGGAAAACCCTATTTTCTATCTCATTCTCGATGATTTTATTATTATTATACTATTATTCCTTCTTGCATTTCTCACCGATATATCACCGTAGATAGAAGTAACATGTAAATAGTGTAAATAGATGTATATAACTAACCAGTAGTTTGATTCCTCTAGAATTTTAGTTGAGTTTATTAATAAAACACAGAGGCGTGACCCCTGGAATCACAGTCTCTGGCTGCGAAGTTATTTTGGGTACCTGGCCTCGAAGAACAAGGCAAGGTCCGTTTAGTGGACCTCACCACTATACTCAAGGTGGCGCCCGAGCAACCACTTCTATCATACGTGGCACGTATGGAAAGAGCGTCACAAACCCTTACTGTTATGCGCTATACAAAAAATTTTATGTTTTCTGAATGACGACGATGCATACTTCAGAAATTCTTTCACGGGATTTTCTCTAAATATATGCTGACATGTCCCGTACGTTTGACAACTCTGCGATATATCATCGTTATTCAGACATGCATTACAAATATTCTGTGCAACGCACAAATTAGGTAAATGTTTGAAATGACCTCTTTCATTAGGGGAGTCTTGTGTGCATTCGAAATCGTAAAATATGTAAACAAACTTTTTTTTTTAATGTTTGGACAGGCTCTCATGAAACGATCATGTCGAAGTGATTTTTCACAGCCGCAAGTGGAGCAATATATATAACCGCATTTGTGTACCCTTTTACTCTTCCAAACAGATTTATAACAAGATAGACACATATCGCATCTTCGGCTAGGTTCTTCATAATGATAAATTCTTCCGTAGTGTTTGTATTATTTATCGTGCGTTTAACTTAGACTTTTTTGTTTTATCTTTATGGTTGAGTCCATTTGCAATTTTGATGATCCGGCATCTATTCAAGCTCTGAATGAATTGCTCAAATAACCTGTACTGTAAAGGGGCCTCGGTAGACCAGCGTGAGCGAGTACCGCCTTGTACCGTTTGTTGACCGAGGATGTGGGTTCGAGTCCCACCTTGCTCTTGGGCGTTGTGTATGTCCTGAATTTACTGGTTCTAATTATGTATTGAGTGTTGGTAATGTACATTGTTTACAAGTCCATTGGCCGTTCGGACCCGGCGTTGAACTGTAGGTCCCTCGAGTTAAAAAAAAGCCTGTACTGTCACTGCGTTAGCGGATGGTCTTTCCACCACTACACTCGCAGCTGATCGTTGTTTTCGTACTTCTAATAATTATTTAAACAATGTCGTAGTTAAATTTTCGCCGGCGTACTATAAATTTATTTTACGTATTTTCTTGAAAGTTCAATGCGACCATCCAGTATTTTTTCAGCTCAGATGACAACTATTTATGAAAAAAGTTTGAGCCGGCATACTTTCACTTAAATTTTTTTTTTAACCTACCTCTTCCGTAACCTTTAATGCCCACACCCACCGCTGATGCGTCAACTGACGCTCTGTTCACTCATTAGTCATTCGAAATCTATTGAAAATGATGTCAACCGATCTGCGTAAAAACACTTGCTAAAATGCAATGCTACTTCCCGGACTATTTACTTTCACTTCATCTATCGAAAAAGAAGCAGCAAGTGAGTGGGGTAATGTAATAATTGATGGAAATTTTCACGAGACAAAAAATTATAGATTTATCGAAAATAAGATAGATATACAGGGTTTTCAATTTATCACAATAGCTCACTTGGTTTTATCGATCCACAAATTGATTACCAGGATTGAGAAAATGTTGAGAAAGAAGCTGTAGGTGTGTGGGGTAGAGTAATAATTTATAAGAAATTTCAGAGACAAAAAATCATAGAATTATCGAAAATAAGATAGAAATACAGGGTTTACAATTTATTACAATAGCCCACTCGGGTTTATCGATCCAAAAAATGGTTACCAGGATTGAGAAAATGTTGATTAAGATTCGACAGGTGTGTGGGGTAGTGTAATAATTGATAAGAATTTTCGAGAGACAACAAGCAATAGAATTATCGAGAATAAGATAGAAATACATGAGTGTCAATTTATTATAATAGCCCACTCGGTTATATCGATACAAAAAAAGGTCAGCACGATTGAGAAAATAATAAAAAAGGAGCTGCAGGTGAGTGGGGTAGAGTATTAATTGATAAGAATTTTCACGAGATAAAAAATGAAAAAATCATCGAAAAAGAGATAGAAATATAGAGTTTTCAATTTATTACAATCGCCCACTGATCGGTTTTTTCGATATAAAAAGAGGCCAGTACGATTGAGAAAATAATGAAAAAGAAGCTGCAAATAGGTGGGGTATTGTAATAATTGATGAGAATTTTCACGAGACAAAATATTATAGAATTATCGAAAATAAGATAGAACTACAAGGATTGAGAGAATGTTAAGAAATTAGCTGCAGGTGTGTGGGGTAGTGTAATAAATGGAAAACCCTATTTTCTATCTCATTCTCGATGATTTTATTATTATTATACTATTATTACACTACCCCACTCACTTGCTGCTCCTTTTTTATTATTTTCTCAATCATGCTGACTTTTTTTTGTATCGATATAACCGAGTGGGCTATTGTAATAAATTGAAAACCCTGTATTTCTATCTTATTTTCGGTAATTCTATTGTTTTTTGTTTCTTGAAAATACTTATCAATTATTACACTACCCCGCTCACCTGCAGCTTCTTTCTTAACATTTTCTCAGTCCTGGTAACTAATTTTTGGATCGATAAAACCGAGTAGGTTATTGTAATAAATTGAAATCCCTGTATTTCCATCTTGTTTTAGATAATTTTATAATTTTTTGTCACGTGAAAATTCTTATCAATTATTACACTACCCCACTCAGTTGCAGCTTCTTTTTTATTATTTTCTTTATCGTGCTGACCTTTTTTTGTATCGATATAATGAAGTGGCCTATTGTAATAAATTGAAAATCCAGTATTTCTATCTTATTCTCGATTATTCTATTGTTTATTGTCTCTTGAAAATTCTTATCAATTATTCCACTACCCCCAAACACCTGCAGCATCTTCTTTATCAATATTTTCTCAAGCCTGGTAACCATTTTTTGGATCGATAAAACCGAGTGGGCTATTGTAATAAATTTAAAACCATGTATTTCTACCTTATTTTCGATAATTCTGTGATTTTTTGTCTCTTGAAAATTCTTATCAATTATTACACTACCCCACACACCTGCAGATTCTTTCTCAACATTTTCTTAATCCTAATTATTTTCTGGATCGATAAAACCGAGTGGGCTATACTAATAAATTGAAAACCCTGTATTTCTATCTTATTTTCAATAATTCTATAATTTTTTGTCTCGTGAAAATTTGTATCGATATAACCGAGTGGGCTATTGTAATAAATTGAAACCCCTGCATTTCTATCTTATTTTTGATAATTCTATGATTTTTTTGTCTCTTGAAAATTATTATCATTTACTACACTACCCCACATACCTGTAGCTTTTTTCTCAACATTCTCTCTATCCTGGTAACCATTTTTTGGATCGATTAAACCAAGTGGGCTATAGTAATAAATTGTCTCTTGAAAATTCTTATCAATTATTACACTACCCCACACACCAGCAGCTTCTTTATCAACACTTTCTCAAACCTGGTAACCATTTTTTAGATCGATAAAACCGAGTGGGCTATAGTAATAAATTGAAAACCCTGTATTTCTGTCTTATTTTCGGTAATTCTATTGTTTTTTGTCTCTTGAAAATCTTATCAATTATTACACTACCCCACACACCTGCAGCTTCTTTCTTATCATTTTCTCAATCCTGTTTACCATTTTTTGGATCGATAAAACGGAGTGGGCTATTGTAATAAACTGAAAACCCTGTATTTCTATCTTATTCTCGATAATTCTATAATTTTTTGTCTCCTGAAAATTGTTATCAATCATTGTAGCTTCTCTGTTATTATTCTCTCATTCCTGCTGACCTTTTTTTTGCCCATAAAAGCGAGAGGGGTATTGTAATAAAGCAATATCCTTATATTTATTTGTTGTACCTATTATTTTGATTTGTGACATTGTAATGAGGCCTGAAATGGTTGTAATTAATTGTAATTAATTGTAATTAATTGTAATTAATTGTAATTAATTGTAATTAATTGTAATTAATTGTAATTAATTGTAATTAATTGTAATTAATCGTAATTAATTACAGAAAAGTTCTGAATTAAAAATAATGAATATGGTATGAGTGTGGTGCAGCTTTAGACTAATTCTACACCACACTCTCATAACTTGAGTTCTACAACTGTAATAAATTTTGGAATAGGTTTAATAAATTGTAATTAATGTGTGAAAAATTCATGTAGAGTGAAATAGGGTGTGGGGTATAAAAGCTGGTGCACCGTGAGGGACATCTGTTTTTTGATCTTGGTACTAGGTTTTTATATTATCATCATCTTCTTCCAACTCGTAAATTTCTACGAATTCTTCTACAAAATTCTCCATAATAAATCTGCTAGGTATATCAATATCAATTTTAATTTATAATCAAAAAAAAACCTTTTGAATTTGACATTTCATTTGGCGGGTAAACTGCAAATCTTAAAATTTTTACTAACTTATTATGATATTAAGATGTTGTTTTTTATATTTAGAATAATTTCACATGATATAGCAGTAAATTGAATTTTAGTGCTGATAAATAACCATTGTTGCAGTTTTTTTTTCATACATAGATGTACAATAGGTAAAATATTTTTCTGTGCATATTATATCACAGCTGTTTCCTCTTATTATCTGGCGTTAAAACACACATTTTTGACGCGATTTTCACGTTATTATAATATGAATATGTATATATATATATATATATATATATATATATATATATATATATATATATATATATATATATATATACATATATATATATATGAAAAACTTGGTTCTCGGGATGAACCGCGTAAAAGATTTGAAAAATCTCGACGTTTCGGCTCCTTTTGCGAAGCCATCTTCAGGAGAATTACAAGGGAAAATAATTCAGATACGTGGCCTCAATCTGCCTACTTCACGAATCGAATTAGGAGGAATCGGAAATAATACGATTGCGTGGTCTCAAACTGCCTACTCCACCAACCGTACTGCTTCCTGTCAACTCTGAAGTCTCAACCTGCCTACTCTTCAGAGTCAACTGACGGGCCGATCGTCGCGTGGCCGTATTTATAGGGAAGGGGGGCGGGTACTCTATTGACGTAGTTATTGACGTAGTTATTGACGTAGTATTCACGCACGGTATCAGTGCGGGATGCACTCCGATTGGGTGTGACACGGCGACCACTGAGAAGCGGCTTCCATGCTGATGGGAGTCTGTGACTGTCATCTCTGGTGTTCAAACAATTTGGACGTTTTTCTATTTCTACAGCTTCACGAAATATTCGGGATTTGAATGATCGGACGGGAGCAATAGTTCTTGTATTGGGGAAATCGATAATGTGGCCTGTTTGGGTGTGATGTTGGGAAAGGGCGTTGGTGATATCTGAATGTCTTACTGAAAGTGAATGTTCCTTGGCACGGGCCTGAATTCGTCGGTTCGTTTGTCCTATATAAGAACGAGGACAATTGGAACAGGGAATCTCATAAACACCGTGATTTTCGTTAGGAATTTTATCCTTGACGGATCTGATTAGATGGGAGAGTTTTTGTTGGGTGGTGAATATTGTTTTGATGTTTGTGTTTTTGAGAGATCTTGCGATCTTATCTGTTACTCCTTTGATGTAAGGAAGGAATAATTTAGGTGTAGATTCTTGGTCAGTGGGATTGGAACGTGGTAGAGGTGGGGTGATGTTTGTGTGTTTGCGTATGTTCTTGTTGATTTGATATGTGTTGTAACCGTTCTGCAATAATATATGTTTTAGAGTCTTGAGTTCTGATTCACGGTGTTCGTCGTCAGATAGTCGAATGGAGCGGTAGATTAGAGTATTAACTACAGAGTTAAGTTGAGAGGGATGGTGGTGAGACTGGGCGTTCAGATAACGGTTTGTATGGGTGGGTTTACGATAAACTGAATAGGAGAAGCCTTGGGATGGAAGTTTTTTGACCATGACATCGAGGAATGGCAGAGACCCATCGTTTTCCACTTCCATTGTGAATTGGATACTTGGATGTATGCCATTCAAATGATTCAAGAAGTGGAGCAACGAGTCTCCGCCATGGGGCCAGATCGCAAAGACATCGTCTACATAACGTAGCCAGCATGATGGTTTAAGGTCGAATGACGAGAGAGCTTGGGTTTCGAAATGTTCCATGAAAATGTTGGCTATGACGGGGGAGAGAGGGGATCCCATTTGGGCCCCCTTAATTTGTCTGAAGAAATTGCCTTGAAAGATAAAGTAAGTGTTGGCCATGCAGTGTTTGATCAGGGATAGGTTGTCTGGGGATATTTCATGTTTCGTGTCTAGGATGGAAAGTGTTTCTTCGATGGGGATATTTGTAAATAAGGAGACAATATCAAAACTAACAAGGAGATCAGATGGGGTAATATCAATACTTTTTAGGAGTTCTATGAAGTGAAAAGAGTTTTTTACGTATGACTGGGTTTGTTCGGCAAGGGGTTGAAGGGTTTTGGCGAGATATTTCGCAAGAGGATGTGTTGGACAATTGTAAGCGCTGACAATGGGTCGAAGTGGAATATAAGGCTTGTGAACTTTGGGTAGACCATAAATTCGAGGAGTTCTTGAAGATTTTTCTCTTGGGATTAGAGACTTTTTTATTTCAGGTGGCAGATTCGATTGGTTGATGATTCGACCGCGGAAATCTTTCTGAACATTTTATACGCCTCTACGGAGAGGAATTTCTTTCAATCACAAAATCCTATTCTTCCCTTTTATCCCGAAAACATCGACTCCTCTGTGACCTCACCTTTCTGAAATCATGTCGTGACCATCGTGTCATTCCCAAATTTCTACAGCTCAAACATCATACTAAATCCCCTTCCATAACCCGAATTCTCAATAGAACAAGTTTTGCCCTCCTTAGAGATTCCATTCACACTACAAGATGCAACCTAAATCACACTAACGAACTACTTCTCAAAACTTTCCATCACCTTCACTCTTTCCACATCCATCCAATCCTATGGGATACTTTTGATCGCCTATCCAACTCCAAGGCACAACATCTTTCCGACCAAAAGACCTTAACCCAGAAAAATAAACTAGCCAAACTCATCAATTCCCAAAAACCACAAAAATCATCTTCATCTTATACCTCCTCCATTGTTCACAATTATTCTGACACCCCAATTTCCGAGATCGCAACAAAAGCACTCTCGAAAGGTTTCAACTATTCCATCACACAAAAATCCATCCCCATAGAAACTATCATCTCCCAAACAGAAGAAGCAATTTCCCATCTACCAACAGATCAAGCAGAAACTGCCAGGCATGACATCGCCAGAATTCTTCGTACAAGTCGGCCACCCCGTCCCAACCTCATTTTTTCTGAGAGGCAATCTCTCAAAGAACTTTACAATGACCAAAATATAGTCGTCCTCCCAGCCGATAAAGGCAATGCCACTGTCATTCTTAACACTTCTTCTTACCTCGATAAAATGTCCAATCTTCTTGACACCCCCGACTATAAGCGTATTCCTCATGACCCGACAACATACCTGGAGAAAACCACAAAATCTCATATCAACCAATCGAATCTGCCACCTGAAATAAAAAAGTCTCTAATCCCAAGAGAAAAATCTTCAAGAACTCCTCGAATTTATGGTCTACCCAAAGTTCACAAGCCTAATATTCCACTTCGACCCATTGTCAGCGCTTACAATTGTCCAACACATCCTCTTGCGAAATATCTCGCCAAAACCCTTCAACCCCTTGCCGAACAAACCCAGTCATACGTAAAAAACTCTTTTCACTTCATAGAACTCCTAAAAAGTATTGATATTACCCCATCTGATCTCCTTGTTAGTTTTGATATTGTCTCCTTATTTACAAATATCCCCATCGAAGAAACACTTTCCATCCTAGACACGAAACATGAAATATCCCCAGACAACCTATCCCTGATCAAACACTGCATGGCCAACACTTACTTTATCTTTCAAGGCAATTTCTTCAGACAAATTAAGGGGGCCCAAATGGGATCCCCTCTCTTCCCCGTCATAGCCAACATTTTCATGGAACATTTCGAAACCCAAGCTCTCTCGTCATTCGACCTTAAACCATCATGCTGGCTACGTTATGTAGACGATGTCTTTGCGATCTGGCCCCATGGCGGAGACTCGTTGCTCCACTTCTTGAATCATTTGAATGGCATACATCCAAGTATCCAATTCACAATGGAAGTGGAAAACGATGGGTCTCTGCCATTCCTCGATGTCATGGTCAAAAAACTTCCATCCCAAGGCTTCTCCTATTCAGTTTATCGTAAACCCACCCATACAAACCGTTATCTGAACGCCCAGTCTCACCACCATCCCTCTCAACTTAACTCTGTAGTTAATACTCTAATCTACCGCTCCATTCGACTATCTGACGACGAACACCGTGAATCAGAACTCAAGACTCTAAAACATATATTATTGCAGAACGGTTACAACACATATCAAATCAACAAGAACATACGCAAACACACAAACATCACCCCACCTCTACCACGTTCCAATCCCACTGACCAAGAATCTACACCTAAATTATTCCTTCCTTACATCAAAGGAGTAACAGATAAGATCGCAAGATCTCTCAAAAACACAAACATCAAAACAATATTCACCACCCAACAAAAACTCTCCCATCTAATCAGATCCGTCAAGGATAAAATTCCTAACGAAAATCACGGTGTTTATGAGATTCCCTGTTCCAATTGTCCTCGATCTTATATAGGACAAACGAACCGACGAATTCAGGTCCGTGCCAAGGAACATTCACTTTCAGTAAGACATTCAGATATCACCAACGCCCTTTCCCAACATCACACCCAAACAGGCCACATTATCGATTTCCCCAATACAAGAACTATTGCTCCCGTCCGATCATTCAAATCCCGAATATTTCGTGAAGCTGTAGAAATAGAAAAACGTCCAAATTGTTTGAACACCAGAGATGACAGTCACAGACTCCCATCAGCATGGAAGCCGCTTCTCAGTGGTCGCCGTGTCACACCCAATCGGAGTGCATCCCGCACTGATACCGTGCGTGAATACCCCATTGACGTCAATACTACGTCAATAACTACGTCAATAACTACGTCAATAGAGTACCCGCCCCCCTTCCCTATAAATACGGCCACGCGACGATCGGCCCGTCAGTTGACTCTGAAGAGTAGGCAGGTTGAGACTTCAGAGTTGACAGGAAGCAGTACGGTTGGTGGAGTAGGCAGTTTGAGACCACGCAATCGTATTATTTCCGATTCCTCCTAATTCGATTCGTGGAGTAGGCAGATTGAGGCCACGTATCTGAATTATTTTCCCTTGTAATTCTCCTGAAGATGGCTTCGCAAAAGGAGCCGAAACGTCGAGATTTTTCAAATCTTTTACGCGGTTCATCCCGAGAACCAAGTTTTTCAAATACTTTCGACCGCGGAAATCTTTCTGAACATATATATATATATATATATATATATATATATATATATATATATATATATATATATATATATATATATATATATATATATATATATATATATATATATATATATATAAGTAAACAAACACTGCACTGGTACTGATTAATTTTATTTTCTCACGCGCCAAGGTAAAGAACAGTATGTAAGACTGACCTGGTCGTTGGTTACGTCAGAGGACCTTTCAACCGTACCTGCGCGTGCGGAGCCCTGGGCCAGATGGCTTCTGGAATATCTGCGCGTTTATCTCACTCTAATGTAATGTATAAAGTGTACCAACGGAAAACAATGGCCGTCTTCGGAAACCACGTTCCTTCGGACCTTAGGGATGGTTAGCCGGATCAAATCTTCCTCCACAGACAAACAGTAACGATCTTATGTTCAGGGAATCTACGAGGATCTACGTCGGTACTTCCTTCTACGGCACCCAGTTTACGCTAATTTCAATCTCGCCAAACTGCGACAGGAAAAGTCCGAGTTCTCCGTACGATAAATCACACCAGCTAATATTCTCGGACTCTTTTATTAACTCGGAGGCCTTTCTTGTAAATCCGCCACACAGCGCCAACAAAATACTCAAGTCAGAACCTCCTACAAACTTCCTCGGGTCACGTAGCTATATTCGGAAAACCAAAAGACGGTATATTGTTACTTGGGACTCAAATTTTACTCGAATGAACCTGCGCTCGCGGCCAGTCGACCAACGGTCAGCTGCAGTTTCCCCCGTCAACTCCAAATCATGCGCGAGAGAAAATTCTACCCGTGATATCCCCCCTTTTCTCCCATAGGGGGTGAACATGGTTCACCACCGACCCTTAAACATATGGACAAAACAAAGGAGAAAATCTACAGAAACAAAAAAAATTCATTAGGTGTCGCTATACCACACCAAAAACTCAGTAAAGAAAACGGGAACAAGATCAGGGATCATCCGCAGCCAGAAAAGGTTTCAGATCTTTCACATGCCATACGCCTTTTTCAGTACCATCTTCCGAGCGAATATCGTAAGTATTACTCCCGGACTTTCTGAAAACGACATAAGGTCCCACAAATCTAGGCGCAAATTTCGCCGCAAAACCTTTCGATGCATCAGATAAAGCTTTATTGCTTACCATAACGTGATCTCCTACTTGAAATGTGAGGGGTCGTCGACGAAGATTATATCGTCGTCTATTTACCTCTTGGGCTTGGGCGATTCGTTGACGAACATCATCAAAAAGAGTTCGATAGCCGACTTCTTTTCTCTTAACGTAGTCACTAGGAGGTTCAGGCTCGTTCAGTATGGGATGGTCGTAGGCTTCACCTGAATCACGGTACTCTCTACCAAAATTGACCAGAAAAGGACTACAACCTATAGTTTCTTGACGACCAGTTCGAATGGCACATGCCACGGCAGGTAAATGTTTACTCCAAGAATTGTGATGATCTTTGACATAGCACGAGAGCATAGTTTTCACGATGCTGTTACTGCGTTCGGTGGGATCACAGTGCGGACTATATACCGGAGTGAAGACGTTCTTAACTTTATATTTTTGACTCAACACACGAAATTGTGAACTACGCATTTGTGAGCCATTATCTGAGATGAGCAATCGGGGTACACCATAAACCAAGAACACTTGTTGCTCTATTAGACTGCACAACGAAGTGGCCGTAGCGTTTCTGAGGGGAAAGCATAACACATACTTAGAGAAATAATCAGTCACCACTAAAATATACTTATAACCTTTTGACGAAGGCAACGGACCCATAAAATCTAAACTGATCATTTCCCAAGGTTCAGTTATAACCGGACGAGTTCCCATATGACCAGCAGGAGCTTTGCGTTCTGGCTTGTATTCGAGACATACGGTGCATCGCTGAATAAATCGAGTAACATCACCACGCATTTTCGGCCAATAATACAAGTTTCTTAATCTCCAGTAAGTTTTAAAGATACCGGGATGGCCAGAAGTAATGGCCTCATGATGTTTACAAATGAGTTGCGTCCGAAACTCTTTAGGGACCACAACTTTCCAACATTCGGCTTCTCTACCTAGGCTCGAGTAAGGAGGAGCTATGTACTTAAGGAGTATGCCTTGTTCTTCTCGCCAAGTTGGGTATTTATCGGGAAATCGAGTGAGATTAGCTTTCATCTTCGTATACCAAGGATCATTAGAATTTCGGAAAGTTTCTAAAGTAGAATCCTTCTCTTCCACGGCATCTGCGGATACAGGAACAGAACGTGATAAGGTATCCGGCACTACATTGAGTTTTCCCTTTCGATGGACGAGTTCATACGTAAAAGGCATTAAACGAAGACTCCAACGGGCTAATCTACCTTGAGGGTCTTTCAGATTGTTCAACCAAAGTAACGAATGGTGATCAGTTATCACCTTGAAGAAAGTTCCCTCCAAGTAGTGACGCAGTTTCTCCACAGCCCAAATGACAGCCAAACATTCCCGTTCGGTAGTGGAATAGTTTCTTTCCTGACGGGTCAGCGAACGAGAAAGGTAACACAAGACTTTTTCACCATCGTCAAATTGCTGTGTCAATACAGCGCCTAGGCCATAGGCAGAGGCATCGACTTGGACAATAAATTGTCGGCTAAAGTCGGGACACGTTAAAACAGGAGCAGTCATCAGTCTCTCCTTTATGGTCTTGAAAGCAAGCTCACATTCCGAAGTCCAATTCCAGGTAACTTTTCGTTTTGTCAGATTAGTTAACGGTTCACTCAAATCAGCAAGGTTCTTAATAAAACGCCGGTACCATGCGGCCATTCCAAGGAATGAACGAAGACTGGCTACGTTGGTGGGGACTGGAATTTTCTGAATAGCCTCCACTTTTTCGGGATCAGGTCGCAAACCATGGCGATCAACTACGAAGCCAAGATATTTGAGTTGCGGACGGCAAAAGAAACATTTCTCACGTTTAACAACGAAACCAGACGATATTAGGCGATCCAAGACTTTTCCAAGAATATCTAAGTGAGAGTCGACATCTTTGCTAACAATAACGATATCATCCAAATAGACAAAGGCATACGGTTGTAGATCGGCACCAAGAACGTTGTCCATAATGCGTTGAAAGGTGGCAGGTGAATTGGTTAACCCATACGGTAATCTTTTGAATTGGTACAGACCACGACCAGGAACTGTGAAAGCAGTATACTCCCGAGAATTCTCTGCTACCATAACTTGATGATAGGCGGTCTTAATGTCTAAGGTACTGAGAACTCGTGCATCTCGCAACTGATCCAAAATCGCCGAAATGTAGGGTATGGGGTAAGCATCTTTCTTCGTGACTGCATTAATACGACGATAATCAACACAAAAACGATAAGTGCCATCTCGTTTTGGCACTAAACATACTGGCGAAGACCAAGCACTTTTAGATGGTTCGATAACACCGCTGGCCAACATTTGGTCGATTTCATGATCGATAATCTGCTGTTTATGGGGTGACACGGGATACCATCGTTGTTTTATGGGTTTAACCTCAGGCAGAATCTCGATCTCATGCTCCGTTACAGTGGAACAACCTAAATCGTCTCCCATAATCGCAAATTTCTGTTGAAGTAGTCGACTCAGCTCCTCAGATTCAGTCGGCGTGAGGAAATCAGAGATGCCGTTCGCGCAGTGAGTATCGATATCGACAGAAGAAGCGAAATGCCAAACATCATCCTTCAGGCTAGGTACAATATCCATTTTCATCCAGAAGTCAATTCCAAGGATGAGATTATGACGCAAGGAAGGAACTACCACGAGATCTAACCAAATAAGCTTTCCTTTAAGCTGGATAGGAGTAGAAATATAACCTGGGCTTTGACAAAGCTCACCATTTGCTACAGCACACGAAGTTATAGAGGGAGTAAGCTTCAACCCTAAATTCAAAAGTATCTGATGACCAGAATCACCGACTAACGAAACACTAGCTCCAGAATCCAACAATCCAACTAATCTACAACCTAGAACATCCACATTTAAATAAGGTCGCTTATCGGTATCCAGGTGTGCCAATAGGTAATCTACGATTGCCATTCGTCCAATGACCGCATTATTTGGGGAAGAGGAAGACTCGCGATCGATTAGTTTCCTCTGCGTAAGTTTTCCGAAGCGTTACGTACATTTCCAACAGGTCTGACAGGTCTAACCGTTCTAGGCGAAGTAGCACGTGAACAGTGAGGGCAGGTTTGGACAGTGTAACCACCTTTCCCACAGCGATAACACAAAAGTTGCTTGGGTGCTGGACAGTCTACCCTATAGTGACCTGAACGTTGGCAATTCCAACAAACGATCATGGGCGGCGTAACTGCTGCCACGGGTTGCATAACTTCCAACAATGAGCTAGATCGGGACTCGGAAGGAGTAGACGGAAAAGAAAGGCAAGCTAGTTCGGCATCAGCATAACTTTGTCGTTTCCTCGATGGAGGAACATAACTATCCGCACGAAACTTTTTCACTTCGAGTCGCAAACACTCATCCTCCAACTCTTGCATACTTTGTACCACAGGTAACTGCGTAGAATAAAAAGGGGCTAAGTTCCGAGTAAGAATACCTAATTTTATTTGTTCGTCCACGTCACCATAACGACGGAACATAGACTGGATGCAAGTTAAATAGTCGACAATCGATTCTGACGGGTCTTGAGTGCGATTCATGATATCTTTCAATAGTCGCGAACGGTAGTCTGGCGGCTCATAATGTTTGATAAGTAATTTCGATAAAGTTTCCCAGTTATGAAAATGATCTCGATTCGAACGATACCACATAAGTGCTCTACCAGAGAAAAGGTCGACAGCTGAGGCAAACAGTTGTTTGTCGGTGACCCCACGAGCTCTTTTCAGTTCATCGACTCGTTCTAGGAAACTGTGTACGGTTATGTCTTTCGAATCTCCAGAAAAAGTTAGATTCCATTTTTGTAGATTCACGGCAGGGGAAAAATTACCTAACGACTGCTGAGTACTAGTCCGGAATAGTGGAGGTTGAATCGAAGTAGCTGATCTACCACCGTCGCTACTATCAGAATCAGAGACAGGACAATCAAGAATCTCCACCAAATCGTTAAGTGGTGACCGATCTTTAACCAAAGCTAAGGTTTGTCGAGCTTCAATCAGCTTCAGATTCAACTCGATGCGGGATTCCTCCTCTAATTCAGCAGGGACGATACGCTCTAACCGTGAAACTAAATGACTTAGCCTAGTATAAATTGCTTCGATACATGGGGCGGGACCGTTTAAAAGTACACCTAATTCAGCAAATTTACTAACACAAACAGATAATTCCTGAGATGCATCAACTTGAACTACCGGATACGCAAACGATCGATTTCGGGATTCCATCTTCAGTAAAGGTCGCAAACATGTACGCAAATCTTGAACCGTCTGAACGTCAGAACACTTAAACCCTCTAATCATCAATTCATATTGAAGTTCGTCTTTCTTCAATCTATTTACGTTGCTTCTCACCGACATGATGGCAGGAAACCAAAACAAACTCTAAATTCAAAAATAGTAACCCAAAAAAAATTAAAATATTTTTCTTGAGACACCCTGTATATAAAGGCTCAACCAAAACCAACAAGTCCTTAAAGCTATAGATTCCTGAAAATAAAATTAAGAAAAAAACGACGAAAAGAAACCACCAATAAACCTTCCAAAAAAAGTCTGCAGTAGCGTACCTATAATGAACGCCCTGTAAATAAAAAACCAAACGAACACAAAAACAACGACACTACCTGAATATTTTCTGTAGTGGAAGATTCGCTCCAATAACCACACCCTTAGTTTCAATGGACACTCTGTATACTATATAAATTTCAAGAATGTGAATACTATTTCTAATAATGACAAAACTATTTAGATATTTAACAATCTAAATTTACTCAAAGTTGGGACAAAAAGTCCTATATGTATTTAATTGAAGTGAAAATTATTGAAAAAAAAAATTATCTAAACGAAACACTCAAAATATACCTGAAAAAAAATTCAACTAACTATAACTAAGTTCCTAACGTCAATTATGATTTTTTTTCAAAAACAAGTCGTACTATTCATTTGTTCAGACCGCAAAAAAAAATAAGAAAAGAGTTAATCGAGGCCTCACACGCTTGGGTGCCAATTTATCACACCTCCCATAGGGCAGTAATTTACCCGAATGGATTCTTATAATAGATACTAATGTACAATACTAAGCCCTATGTGTGATAAGGGGTAATTCTGACTGAAGGAGAGAATTACCGGTGGAAACTTTATTCTTAACTCTTCTCCTAAACGTGAAATCGGAAACGTTACTAGTAGTGCCCTTCGAGATACTGCAGCTAGCTCAGTGAACTGACACTAGGGATATTGAGCATGAGTAGAGTTATTTATTATTTAATTTGCCGGAAATTAATAGGCGCCACCTACTTTGAATTATTTATACATATATATATATATATATCATAGAGGCAGGTATCTCAGGTCGTGGGAGT
>JARQZK010003644.1:100000-132500 GCA_030704885.1 Cynegetis impunctata
TATATATATATATATATATATATATATATAATCTCTTGATAATTATTAGCAATAACAGGCTGGTTGAATCTTAAAAAATTCGATTTTATTAAAGAGTCGACGTTTTACTTCGATATTCTTAATTGAAATTTCTTTGACATTTATTGATGTGAAAAAATTGAAAAAATAAGGCTTTGTCTTGTTAGTTATTTATTATATACTATTCAGTCTAATATTAACATTCAAAAATGTTATGATTAGATGGTAAGGGAAACCAAAGAAACCTTTACCTACGTAATGTTTGAAAATAAAAATAATAGGGTATTATTTATCTAACAACAAAGAAATGAGTCATGGGAAAACATTAAAGATGTGGAGTAAAATTATCGGTATAGTACGTTTATATGGAAGCAGCCGTTGACACGTGTTTCGGACTCTTTGGTCCTCATCAGAACGGCGTAGCAAAGCATTGGATTGAAAATTTGAAGATGAAAATAGTACAACAAACAAAATCCTCTGATACGGAAGACAATCACCCTCATTGTGGTTTATTGTTTGAACTCTCCGGTATGGGAGATTTGGTCCAACTTTGCCACGGAGGCGATTAATGCTATCCGCGAGAACTAAGAACGAGTAAATAAACAATAACAAAGAAATTAGTCGCGGGAAAATATTAAATAGGTAGAGCAAAATTATCGGTATAGTTCGTTTATATGGAAGTAGCCGTTTTTAATGAAATTTTTTATTTATTTAGAATTTCAAATCTTTTAAAAAAAGTTACTTACAGTTTATAAAAACCTTGAAACTCTCAGCTTAAGTTTGGGGTCATTGTTATATTTTCAGCTTGCAATATTTAATTATTTATTCGAATTGTTGTTGCCTGTGATCTATTTTTAATCTCTTGATAATTATTAGCAATAACAGGCTGGTTGAATCTTAAAAAACTCGATTTTATTAAAGAGTTGACGTTTTACTTCGATATTCTTAATTGAAATTTCTTTGACATTTATTGATGTGAAAAAATTGAAAAAATAAGGCTGCTTGGTCTTGCTAGTTATTTATTATATACTAGTTATTTATTATCCACAGACAGCTTCGGCTTTGTGGAACAAAGAAGACTTATGTTGAATCTGTCAATGCTTATTTGCATCAGGGTTAGATATTGAGAATATTTTTTTGTTTCTGTTTTTTGTTTGTTTACATCTCTTTGGTTGAGATAGATTTTGTATAACGCTGATTCTTGATTCAATAAACATTATTTATTATTATTATTATTATTATTCAGTCTAATATTAACATTCAAAAATGTTATGATTAGATGGTAAGGGAAACCAAAGAAACCTTTACCTACGTAATGTTTGAAAATAAAAATAATAGGGTATTATTTATCTAACAACAAAGAAATGAGTCATGGGAAAACATTAAAGATGTGGAGTAAAATTATCGGTATAGTACGTTTATATGGAAGAGATTAAAAATAGATCACAGGCAACAACAATTCGAATAAATAATTAAATATTGCAAGCTGAAAATATGGCAATGACCCCAAACTTAAGCTGAGAGTTTCAAGGTTTTTATAAACTGTAAGTAACTTTTTTTAAAAGATTTGAAATTCTAAATAAATAAAAAATTTCATTAAAAACGGCTACTTCCATATAAACGAACTATACCGATAATTTTGCTCTACCTATTTAATATTTTCCCGCGACTAATTTCTTTGTTATTGTTTATTTACTCGTTCTTAGTTCTCGCGGATAGCATTAATCGCCTCCGTGGCAAAGTTTGACCAAATCTCCCATACCGGAGAGTTCAAACAATAAACCACAATGAGGGTGATTGTCTTCCGTATCAGAGGATTTTGTTTGTTGTACTATTTTCATCTTCAAATTTTCAATCCAATGCTTTGCTACACACCGTTCTGATGAGGACCAAAGAGTCCGAAACACGTGTCAACGGCTGCTTCCATATAAACGTACTATACCGATAATTTTACTCCACATCTTTAAAGTTTTCCCATGACTCATTTCTTTGTTGTTAGATAAATAATACCCTATTATTTTTATTTTCAAACATTACGTAGGTAAAGGTTTCTTTGGTTTCCCTTACCATCTAATCATAACATTTTTGAATGTTAATATTAGACTGAATAGTATATAATAAATAACTAGCAAGACCAAGCAGCCTTATTTTTTCAATTTTTTCACATCAATAAATGTCAAAGAAATTTCAATTAAGAATATCGAAGTAAAACGTCAACTCTTTAATAAAATCGATTTTTTTAAGATTCAACCAGCCTGTTATTGCTAATAATTATCAAGAGATTAAAAATAGATCACAGGCAACAACAATTCGAATAAATATATATATATATATATGTATGTATATATATATATATATATATATATATATATATATATATATATATATATATATATATATATATATATATATATATATATAGGTATATGAGTATAATCGACTATACTAATTGTATTATGGAATCTAAATATATTTGGGTATGTAGTCAATGAAAAACAAGCGTACTCTTTTTCTTGAGCTTTCGGAACTATATTTTTCCTTCTTCAGGAGCAGCTGTAAAGAATGTCAAGAAAATTAAAAAAACCGAAAAATGTCGAAAGATACAAAAACTTACAAATTGAGGAAGTGTTCCCAGTTGGAAATAAAACTATACACAATATCGAACATGATCGGCCAACAATCAATTACGGTCCAAAGAAACAAAAACTTTCAAAAATTACTCATTAAATGACTATGTCATGAACCACAATGATACATAATAATTGTTTATACACCTGTCATATACAAGAGCGCTACTCTAATCATTCTAACTACAATTGTCAATGCACCTAACTTCAGTCCTTCTTTCTTAAATGAAAAATGATGTGTTGCTGACTATTTTTCAGTCAAGAAAGAAGGACTGAAGTTAGGTGCATTGACAATTGTAGTTAGAATGATTAGAGTAGCGCTCTTGTATATGACAGGTGTATAAACAATTATTATGTATCATTGTGGTTCATGACATAGTCATTTAATGAGTAATTTTTGAAAGTTTTTGTTTCTTTTGACCGTAATTGATTGTTGGCTTTTGCCACTTGACTATGCTTCTGTTGTGTTAATCATGTTCGATATTGTGTATAGTTTTATTTCCAACTGGGAACACATCCTCAATTTGTAAGTTTTTGTATCTTTCGACATTTTTCGGTTTTTTTAATTTTCTTGACATTCTTTACAGCTGCTCCTGAAGAAGGAAAAATATATTTCCGAAAGCTAGAGCTCAAGAAAAAGAGTACGCTTGTTTTTCATTGACTACATACCCAAATATATCTATATTTCATATTATATATATATATATATATATATATATATATATATATATATATAATATATATATATATATATATATATATATAATAATATTTATATATATATATATATATATATATATATATATATATATATATATATATATATATATATATGTATAAATATATATATACAGGGTGTTTCTAAATTGATGCGAAAGATTTCAATGGGTGATTCTTTAGCAAAAATTAAGGGGGGCTTTCATATAAAAAAAAATAACTTTTTGTTCAACACCCTTTTCCCTCCAAGTTACAGCCCTTTGAAATTAGGTGAAAAAAATTGTTTTTATTCAATACATCCACTTTGGGAAAATTTGGAAGAATGAAATTTGGCAGATAACTGCTGCTAATAAAATGGCAGTTTTTGAGTGTTTTTGTTACCCTTAATTGTAATCACAAGGGGCTGAAAAAAACAACCCCTATAATATTTTGCATCAGAACTTTTTATTGCGCCTATATTTTCCTTTTTAAAAAATATATTCGAAAAGACAGACTCGATCTGCAACTTTTTTATGTCCTGACTATTAATCATAAAGTTGTTAGTTTGATCACAAACAAATAAAATAGTGCTCAGACTATTTTGCCATAAATTCACAGATGTTATCATTCATTAAAAAAAAACGAGTAAGCTGCTGTCAAATGTCAAATAATTTGTTAATTGTTATTAGTAGTACAATTATTGTTCAATCCGCTCTAATTTGCAATATTCTTCAACTAAATAAAAAAATGCCATTCTTTCAATAAAGTTTTATTTAGTTGTGAAAAATGTTTGAAGTCATTATAAAACTGTCTAGAAATTAGAAAAAATCAGGACAATAAAACTATTTGTCATATGACTTCATTTGACAGCAGCTTACTTGTTTTTTTTTTAAATAAATGATAACCTCTATGTGAATTTATGGGAAGAGTCTGAGCACCGTTTTATTTTTTTGTGATCAAACTAACAACTTTATGATAAAAAGTCGGAACATAAAAAAGTTGCAGATTGAGTCTGTCTTTTCAAATATATATTTTAAATAGAAACGTATAAGAGCACTAAAAAGTTCTGATACAAAATATTATAGGGGTTGTTTTTTTCAGCCCCTTGTGCTAACGTTTTAGTGTAACAAAAACACTCAAAAACTGCCATTTTATTAGCAGCAGTTATCTGCCAAAGTTCATTCCTCTAGTTTTTTCCTAAGTGGATGTATTGAATAAAAACAATTTTTTTTTACCTAATTTCAAAGGGCTGTAACTTGGAGGGAAAAGGGTGTTGAACAAAAAGTTATATGAAAGACCCCCCTTAATTTTTGCTGAAGAATCACCCATTGAAATCTTTAGCATCAATTCAGAAACAGCCTGTATATATATATATATATATATATATATATATATATATATATATATATATATATATATATATAATATATATATTATATATATATATATATATATATATATATATATTTATATATATATATATATATATATATTTATATATATATATATATATATATATATATTAAAATCAGATGAAGCGTACCTACCAAGCTTTCGGACATTTTCATGACCATCTTCAGGGTCATGTAAATAACTAAAAATATTCATTATAAAAGATTATGTAGTTACAAACTACGTACTCTGAATGCGAGTCAAATGTATAAATACTCAGTTATCTGATAAATGAAAACTCCAATCCGTAAAGCAAGTTATGTGAGTGAGTTGAAGAATTACTAAACATTACAAACAAATATTAAAGATGTGAATCAAAGTTGTATGTGAGCTCTTTTATGGTGAAGTAGAAATTTGACACTGACAGTTGACACAAAGAAAAAGAAAAAATATTAAATATAAAAAATAAAAACCACAGGCAGTATGGTATGTCGAATGAATAATTAGAAGGTTAGTGGGAAATCTGACACCACGTCAACAGGATGTTGGTTGATGATGTTTATGATTATACAATACATTTTATTGATGTTCTCTGCATCTGTAGATAGAATCAAATTGTTGGGTTGACTATTGATTTCTAGTGCTTCGATGAAACTCTTTTTTCGGTCCCTTTGAGTTTCAATGGTGCTCGCGTCTTGGAAGTTAATGCAGTGACCTGTCTCTAATGAATGCTGTGATAAACCACTGGTTTTTCTATGGAACCGACAATCACTCTCATGGTTTTCAACTCTTGTTTCAAAGTTTTTGCCAGTCTGACCGATGTAAAATCTGTTGCAGACTGAAAAATCTATTTTATAGATAATGTTTTTCTTTTCAAACAAGTTGGTGGTATCTTTAATTTTACTATGAATTGATGAATGCAAAGGGAAAGGAATACTCTTGACAAAATGAACATCGAATAAGATTTTATTCGTGAGAGAAACGTAATGTGGGAATACAAAATATTGTTTGGACACTGAACTATTGGAAGGATTGTTTTCAGAATATGGATGATTGCTGACTATTACCAAGGTTGCACTTTGACTTCTGCCTAGGGTATTGAATAAAAAATGGTTATTCAGTATAAGAATTCTGTGATAAAAGATATTTTACTTCATCGAAGTTAGATTTGTACAGATGAGGACTGGTGATTCTATTAATTCTGTTGCCTCTCAGAAGACATAAGTTTATGATACCAATATGTTACGAGGCAATCGTGCTCAGCTCGTTTCAGTAAGATGTCCAAATATGGAAGAGATGGCGCACGTTCTCAAGATATAAGTGAACTGGAATTCGTCATTATGAGAATTGAGAACATTGATTTTATAGTTCATGGTGTTACTTGGAATGATACAAAAGAAATCATCCAAATAGTTCTTTATAGTATAAATCACATGTATATATAACTCAACATGTTCGGCCAACATATACCATAGGACATGAAGCACAAGTTAGCTTATACCTGCTTTATAATGAGGAGTAGTTTTATCCTTAGCATTTCTAATATGTTCACCTATTGAATTCTGAGTATAAAAGGATTATCTAACATTACGATTTAACAAGAAAGTGTTAAATCACCTATAAAAGTTCTTAGTTTGAAGTTTTCATCAGAATATTTCACTTTTGTATACATTTGATGAATGACTGCATTATACAATCTTTTTCCTAAAATATCATGTATAATTTTTGAAGAATATCCATTTCTGTGATTTATTTGTTTCACAATTTGTAATTCTTTAGTGTAATTCCTTTGTGATATGGGAATATTTATGAGTCTATGTAACATGCTATGCTGCTAATTACAATAATAATAATAATATTCATTTCATTTAATATCCATTCTACAAGTATTGTCATCAAGTTATACTTATTGTACAATAGGTACAAAACACACAATATATACATCACAAATAACAAATTTGTTGGCAATATGGCTAGTTATTCCAAAACTCATCGACACTGTAGAAACTCTGTTCAAGTTATATTTTTTTTTAAATTTTTTAAATTTAATAATGTCCATAGACCTTGAGAAGCTTCCTACAGCTTGTCCTCTGTGAAACTTCAGATAATATTCTCAGAACTCTTTATTATTGCAAGAAAACTCTAAGTTGCTACACAGTGTAAATGTGCGTGATAGGTTAGATCTGTAGCGGAGTCTCCGGCGATTGACTTTATTCTTCTAATTGTGTATCAGGCGGAGCATAACTTTTACACAATTTTTCCAAATGATCTTTCCAAGTGAGTGCGTCATCTAGAAAAAACACTAGTTCCTAGGTCTCATTTTAGGGGCCATCCATAAATTACGTCGCACGTTAAGGGGGAGGGAGTGGGTCGACGAAGTGTGACATTTGGTGACCAGGGGGTGGGAGGGGTCCTAAATTTCGTGACGTCATATTTCATGTTGAAGGTAAAGTGGAATCTGAAATCATGTGGGTGAATCTCAATATTTATTACAACTAGTAAAATGCGAGGTTGTCCCATGTTGTGGTGTGCGACGATCCAGTCTTTGGCGACTACTGCGAGAGGGGTTCTTACCACCACCTGTTTTAATTAGTCAGATGTCAAACGGGTACGTAACCACAGAAAAAGATGACTCCGAAGGTAAATTCGCTCCACTATTACTTCAGTTCGCCTTGGATCTCCGAGCGTCATCACATTTGAAGCAAGTTTCGTATGATAGCTATTCCCCTAATGTCGAATCATACTTGTTCAAGCGATCATGTTGCATTTGTGTTCTATATTTTGCATCATACAAGGCCACTAATCAACCCAAGCAGATACATAAGAGGCAACAAGTAGTTTTACCTATCGCGAATTTTGTCCTCAAAGAATTGCTGCTAGACGTGCCAGAGAACTTCTTTGTGTGGATGATGACAATGATGCTGTATGGTTGGATGAAAAAAATGTTACCATAACTAATATTCCTGACATTAACAACCCAAACGAGAACGAATTGGCTGCTATTCCAGTTATAAATAATTTGAAGGAGTGTTATGTTGATTTTACTGAAAAAAAATGATTTAAATGGAAATAAAACTGATTTCGGAACCGCTGTTTTCATTCAATAATTTCTGAATGTAAATTTGCACAATATGTGACGTAACACTAGGGAGGGGGAGTCTCACAAATGTGACCAGCTGTGACAAGGACGGAGGAGGGGCAAAAAATCATGAAAATCGTGTGACGTAATTTATTGGTGACCCCTTATATTATTATATTTTATTATCGCCAGTTCATTTGCTTTCATCTATAACTTTGCGTCTGTATTTGCAGTTTTTTATTTTATCTGTTATAGTTTCGTGTTTGCTCTATTTATGAGCGTTGTGTCGTCAGCAAAGACCTTTGAACTATCAGAGCCAACATTTTCAAATAGATCATTTGAATACAGAATAAATAGAATTGGCCTAAGAATTGAACCTTGCGGAATACCTCGGGTAAATTTCATTTGACTTGATCTATATCCATACCATTCCACATATCTATCTTAAAGATACGATGTCGAAACTTCTAGGATTGGCCCTCTTATTCCGTAACATTGAAGCTTCTGTAATAGCTTTGAATGACTTACACAATCAAATGCCTTGCTCAAAACAAGGCATGTAACCACAACTTCATCCATCTCCTCGAAGGCTCCCGTAATAAATTCCAAAATCTCAATCATTGCAGTTGCTGTTAATCTTTTCTCCTGGAATCCCTGTTGGTTTTCGTTCAATATTGATTTAACGCTTAGATACTTCAATTTTCACTTTTAGTAACGCTGCTAAAGTTTTTGATATCTTCGGAAGGATCGAAATCGGTCTTTAATTTCCACACTGATGTATATCAATCTTTTCGTAAATTGGAATCACTCTGGCAACCCTGAGTTGATCGGGAATATATTCCTGACTAAAACAAATATTTATCAAATAGCAAAGTGGTTCTGCCAGGTGACAAATTACCTGTTCATAAGAAAAACCGTAAATTCATAACTATCTTTGGATTTACTGCATTTCATTTTCAAGACAATATTAATGATTTCTTGAGGTGTTGTTTCGAAAAGCGCCATAGAGCCCACCTCCACAAATTGCTTATTGTTCAATTCGTCACTTGTTGTGGAAATGTTATTTTTTGAGGGAACGTGCCTTTCCCCAATACTTGTGAAGTATTCATTCATCTCTACTGCAGTTAGAATGCTTTCAGTATTTCTCCTTTGAAGTTTGGTTTGGAGTTAATAACTTGCCAAATAGCCTTACTATTAGTTTCGGCATGTTTAATGCTCTAGAATCTTCTGATTCAATTTTCATTTGGATAGTGATCCGAAAAATGAAGATTTTCCGTTGAATGTTGGGAACTATTTGTATCAGTATTTGTGAAGATATTGTCCACACATGTGCCTGAGGTAGCTGTTACTAGTGATGATTCCAGGAAAAGTCTATGAAGCCCATATGATTCGAAGTTCTTCGATTCTGAGCTTTGCACTGTTTCGAGCCATAAAGTATACATTGAAATTTCCAGCGACTACAATAACGCATTGAAAGTTTTTCACTAAAGTGTTAGTGCTATGTCCAGTTGATAAATAAATTGATCTAGTTCACCTAGTGGGGATCTATACACAATTACGGCTACCAGATGATCCTTGGAGATATTGATCGCAGCTATTTCGATATCCATAGAAAGAGAGTTTCAGTAATTTAGCTCTCGACAGTGTATATTGTCCTTTATCGAACAGCCAACGTGTAGAAAATTTTTACGTATAAGGCAACTTACGATATTGTAATCATTTAGATCTAAATTTTTTTCTTGACTTTCCTTAAGACATTGTTTCGTCTGGCACACTATATCACAATTTTCCTTACATAAATTTAAATTTAAGATGTCAATTTTGCTCGATAAGCATTGTATGTTCTGGTTTAATATTTTTATATATTTGATTTTTTGGAACGAAGTTCTTTACTGCAGTCTTGGAGGAGATAGGGATGAAAAATATGTGAGACTAAAACCGTAACAAAAACATATAACGGAAGTGATAATGAACTGCCATACGGCAGGCTTGGAGGAGATAGGGCCGTAACGAAAAAATATAACGAAAGTGACGACACACAAGCGAATATTGTATAATATCTTTCTCTTTTTCCCTCTTTCTTCCCGTTCTCTCATCCCTTTTCTTTCTGATTCCACTCCGCCTCGCTGTCTTGCTCCTATATTTTCGAAGACTGCGAAACCTCGAAAATTCATATAAAAATGAAAACATATTAAATATTGAGTATTTTCAGTTCATCCATTTATCTTTCCTTGGGTATCAACGATTTTAAACTATTTCCACCTCCAATTAGTTGTTACAATAAAATCAGTTGTTCAATTTCCGTCGAATTGACCAAAACTAAGTTTTACGGCCATACCATGCTGAAAATGCCAGATCTCGTCAGATTTCTGAAGCCAAGCTTTCGCTACGTGGGACGACAGATTCAAAATGTTTTTTTTTTGAATGAATAAATTTTTTTATAGTGTATTATTGTATTTTAAATTCTATTTCTAGCTTCTTAGCGGTTTTTCATTAAAAAAAATTTAGTGCCCACCTCTGGGCACGGGGTCCCACGATGTTATTCACATTTTTAGACCAAATGCGCACCGGTTGGCACTAGAAAAGCATTATGAAAAACAGCAAAAAAAGAAAAAATTTTGAATACAATAATACACTATAAAAAATTTATTCATTCAAAAACGCCTTTCCAATATAGTTGATGTCTGCAAAAACAAAAATGTGAAAATCAATACGTATTGTGATACATGCAACTCAGCAATGTTCCTCGAACATTGCAGAAGCATCCAGCAACTTTTTCTTTTGAAGAGGCTAAATTTTCTTTATTTTTTAGTTGAATTTAGTTGAAATTACTTGTTCAGTTCATTTATTGTCGTTTCTTTATAAGAATATATTTTCGGCCCTCAAAATCTCAACCAGTATATTAATTCTTCCCGATCCAAGACAGATTTTGTTATCTCCTGGGACCACTAAATACGTCAGCATACGTGAAATTCATATGGGAGGTGCTCATCGGTGGGCACGGTGACTTGAAATAAATAAAACCAAATTCCCACCGGTGGGCATGCGTTCCGAACAGAAAGATCTAAAATGCCCACCGGTGGGCACGTGGCGCTAAATGTGTTTCTTGAGATTATAATATGATGAATCAGCCGGGTGTGGTTTACACGGTTGGGAAGCAGTCGAGGGCGTTTCAGTAAAATAATACTTGTGGCTCTTGACTATTTCAGTAGTATGATTACTAAGAGCGATATTATGATTTTATCTACTAGAAATTACCGAACTAGTACTCAAATATGGTTTTTAAATGAAGTTTCCGTAGTTACCTTGCAATAATATTTACTGGCTAGTGTAAAGTGTTAACAATCTCAATATGAGTTACATTAATTATATAATTTCCAACTTGATAATGCATTTGAGCAAGCATCGAGAAGAATGATTATCCAGGCTGTATTCTTCCATCACGAAGCGATTTCTGATGATGATTTAATTAAGGTGACATTCAACATTTCTTTGGATATCTCCTACGAGTCTGGTTCTTGTGTCAAATGCCTGGTCAGTGTATTCATCTCTATGAATTAAATTATTCTGTCAATAAGTTTGACAATTAATTTATCTCTACCTTTACCTTTAATGTGTTGATATATGCAGGGTGGACCACGACGAACTGCATCGATCGATATCTCAGAAAATGAATGTAGGAAAAATTTGACATTATGGAAACTTGCTAGATGTCTTAGGGCCTATACAGCTAAAATATTTTTATCTATTGGGCACTTCCGGTTGTACCGGAAATGGACCCTAAATTGCTTATTTTGAAGAGGATACCCTATATATTATTACATTTTTGGATTTTACCTGAAATTCTAGGTAGATTCTATGCATTATGTCCTATACCTAAGTCTACGCGACATATTTAGGTTTTTAGGTCTTTTCGTTGCAAGCCCTAATATAATTATCAATTGTTCCTATAAGGAAACCTTTTTTACTTACTTTGGGTTAGATTCCTTGTTGGAAAGGACCTACTTCAATAGATATTCTATAATAATTGGGTAGCTAACTATACAGAGTGTTCAAAGAATGAGATCTAAAATGAGATTGAGAAATCTGACAAAAATCAATTTTTTCAAATGGAAACCCGCCATTTTTCTTGTTTTGTAGAATTTAGCATTTGAAAAGGTAGTAACTTAGTATAAGGTTATCTATACCTAAAATTTGAAGTTTTCGAAATATTTTTATATTGCGATTTTGCATTTAATCGTTAAACAATTAGATCTAGGATAGCCACGATCGTATTTGACATTTCAAATCATCGTAATGGCACCCCGGTTAAATTATACAAACGAAGATTATTTAAACTTATTTACTACTATTATTTATGGACAATGTGAAAAGTTATTCCAAGAACATGTAATACATTTACGACCCGATATCCTCATAAACAAAGACAATCGGCAAATACTGTTGAACGAATAATTATAGAAAACTTCAAGAACTTTTGATCTGTAAAGGCAAAAGTGTACAAAAAAAACCTGTTGTTAATAATGATTGAAATAGCAATTTTGGGATATTTTGAAGCATATACAACAAAATCTTCAAGGCAGGCGCATTAGAATCAGGCTTATCTAAATCGTCAGTTCTAAGAATTTTACGGAAACACAAATATCTTCCCTATGCTATCCATATTTTCATTAGTGCAGCATTTAAATGAAGAATAGAATTCTTTGAATTGATACTACTTCGCTCACAAGAAAATTTTTCTATTTTTAACATGTGATACATTTGTGACACGATATCCTCAAAAGCGAAAACCATCACCAAATACTATTAGAAGAATTATAGAAAACTTGAATAACTTTGGATCCGCAAAATTATTTAAGTAAATTTTCGAATTGGTGTCCTTGAACTTCTAAATATTTTTCGCATCTAGGCAGCAATTGTTCATGGGTGGCTCTTCTTATTGACTGGGACTCCAGGTCTTCAAATGCTGTTCTAACACGTCTCATGCAGTCTTCCATGATGATCATTGATGTTTTCTACACTTTATTTTTCACTGTTCCCCATAAATAAAAATCGAGTACTGATAGGTCCGGGGAGCGAGGAAGCCAAAGATTTGGTCCATTGTGGGCTATCCATCGATCGTAAAATAAGTTTTCCAGATAATTATTGACCAAATGGGTATTATGTGGAGGTGCCCCATAACGTTGGTAGAAAAGGTTTCGAAGTTCAGCCAGGGGCAAGTCGTCTAAATATTCAACTTCAAAATTCCGTTAAATGTTGAGATATCGGTCTCCAATAGGTTAAAATATGTGTTTTTTATTAGAGGTATTCAAAAAGACCTAACTTATCATTCAAGTTCTCTTGATAAGATTGTAGGCAAACGATGCCGTCATTTATTACTGCACAATAAACGTTAAATTGCCAGGATTCTTGAAAATTATGTTCCTTAAATGGGTGTACATTACTGTCGCTCGAGTGATGGCAATTACGTCGATTAAAAACTCAATTTTTTATAAATTTCGCGTCAGTCCAAATGATATTATCCAAAAAAGAAAAATTTTCTTGCGACCGAAGTAGTATGAATTCACAGAATTCCATTCCTCTTGGAAAATCAGTTTCATTCAAAAGCTGCACGAATGAAAATGCATAGGGATGATATTTGTGTTTCAGTAAAATTCTTAGAACTGACGATTTGGATAAGCCTGATTCTAATGCTCCCTGCCTTGAAGATTTTATTGGATATGCTTCGAAATATCCCAAAATTGCTATTTCAATATTTTCATTGTAACAACCGGTTTCTTTTTGTACACTTTTGCGTTTACGGATTCAAAATTAATGAAGTTTTTTATAATTCTTTTAACAGTATTTGGTGATGGTTTTTGTTTATGAGGATATCGGATCGCAAATGTATCTCATGTTCTTGAAATAACTTTATCACATTGTCGATAAATAATAGATAAGTTTAAATAATTTTCGTTTGTATTATTTAACCGGGGTGTCATTATGATGATTTGAAATGTCAAATACGATCGTGGCTATCCTAGATCTAATTGTTTAACGATTAAATGCAAAATCGCCATATAAAAATATTAAATTGGCAATATTTCGAAAACTTCAAATTTTAGGTATACATAACTTCATACAAAGTTACCTGCTGAATACTAAAAAATAAAAAAATGGGGTTTCCATTTGAAAAAATTGATTTTTGTCAGTTTTCTCAATCTCATTTTAGATCTTATTTTTTGAACACTCTGTATTATTAGTTATCCAACTATTATACAGAATCTATTGAAGTAGGTCCTTTTTAACAAGAAATCTAACCCAAAGTAAGTAAAAAAGGCTTCCATATAGAAACAATTGATAATTATTTTAGGGCTTGCAATCGTCGTTTTTGACATAAAAACGTAAATAAATATGTCAAAAACGCTCAGACTTAGGTAAAGGACATGATACATAGAATCTGCCTAGAATTTTAAGTAGAATCTAAAAATGTAATAATATATAGGGTATCTCATTTGAAATGAGCAACTTAGGTACAACTTCCGGTACAACCGTAAGTGCCCAATAGATGAAAATATATATATATATATATATATATATATATTATATATATATATATATATATATATATATATATATATATATATATATATATATATATATATATATATATAAATATATATATTTCAATTCAGTTTCCACTGTAACACTGTATCGGAGATGAAATTCACTGAAACTGTGTTAGATCTTAAGAATTGTAATTTTATTGCCGTTAATGATTATTTTCGTGACATCGACTGGGATGTTGAACTCGATGTTGATTCTATCGATAATTGTGTTCAGCACTTTTATGAAATTGTTTCAAGTGCTATTTTGAAATTTGTACCCAGTAAAATCATTTCATCGTCGGATTACCCTGCTTGGTTCACACCTAGTTTGAAATCTTTAATAACTGTGAAAAAAAAAGCACATAAAAATTATAAAATATCTGGTAGTGTTTCGGACTACCTTATCTTTTCGAATCTACGGTCTGAATGCAAACTAGAAACGCAGAGATGTTATGACGAATTTGTTAATAATGCAGAATCCGCAATAAAAAAGTACCCGAAACAGTTTTGGAACTTCATCAATAAAAGGAATAATCTTAATTCAATTCCATCTTCTATGTTCTTGGAAGATAAGTCAGCTACTACAGTTCAGGAGGTCATTGATCTTTTCGCTGATCACTTTGCTTCGGTATTTAATAACCAACAACCTTCTGTTATTCCTAATTTTACACAGCATAATGCTGTGTTTCACGTGAATGGTTTTCTCACCAGTATTGATGAGGCAAGTCTCAAAATAAAAGGCCTCTCTCCCAAACGGTGCTGTGGACCTGATGGCCTACCTGCAGCATTTTTAGTGAATTGTGTGGATACGTTAGCGGCTCCTCTTTGTAGATTATTCAATTCCTCACTTCAGTCGGGCATCTTTCCTATCATGTGGAAATCAAGTTATATAACACCAATTTTTAAGTCAGGAAAGGTGAACAATGTGCGTAACTATCGCCCGATTAGTATTTTGTGTAATATTCCTAAGGTTTTTGAAAGCATTGTATTGGACAAAATTTCCTTCAGTTTAGGACAAATTATTATTTCCCAACAGCACGGATTCATGAAAAAAAAATCTAGTCTAACCAATCTAGTCGAATATGTTCAGTTCATTTATAACGAATTTCAAAGAGGTAACCAGGTGGATGGTTGCTATCTCTAAAGCCTTTGACCAAGTTAACCACACTATATTAGACTCTGTTGTTGAGTCAGTAGGTTTTACGGGTAGTCTTTTGAAGTGGATAAGGAGCTATTACAAAAATAGATCTCAAGTTGTAAAAGTTAAAAATTTTAAATCTAAAACAATCCTGATTACATCAGGTATCCCGCAGGGTAGTCACCTCGGCCCTTTTTTGTTTTCACTTTTTGTTAATGATCTATCTCTAGTTGTTAAGCATTCTAAAGTTTTGTTATTTGCTGATGACTTGAAGATCTATAAATCCATCTCCTCAGTTGCCGATGCTGCTGATCTTCAATCGGACGTGTTGGCTGTGGTGGAATGGCTTTCAGGTCTTCTGCTGAGTATGAACTTTCTGAAATGTAAATGTATTACCTTCCATCGAACCAGTAACCCAGTATTTTATCCATACTCGGTTGATGGTGCAAGTCTTGAGCGTGTTAATATCATTAGTGATCTTGGCATAAATTTGGATAGTCAACTTGAGTTCAAGGAACACTTCAGAATAATGACTAACCGTGCATTGAGAGTGTTGGGGTTCATTCGTCGGAATTCAGCTGAATTCTCTGATGAGGCTACTGTGAAATTGCTTTATTTTGCTTTTTGTAGACCTATTGTTGAGTACGGGTCAATTGTTTGGTCACCTCATTACGAGACTGATTCGCAATATATTGAACGGGTGCAGAATAAATTTTTGCTTCACATTTCTTTCAGGAGGTCAATTCCTCGAATCAATTTTTCCGTAACATTTTTCGCATTCAGTTGGGTATACAGCCTTTATCAGTAAGAAGAATTATATCTGATTTGGTGTTTCTCTTTAAGTGTCTGAATAATCTTGTTGACTCTAATGATTTACTTGGCCAAATTTGTCTTCACGTACCGTTCAGAAGAACTAGGAGTGACAACTTACAACTCGTACTAACTATATGATTAATGCACCTATTAATAGAATGTTGGGTTATGGTAATCGCTATTTAAACGCCGACTTATGTTTTTGTACCTCACTAAAGCAGTTTCGCTGTGAGGTAAATGCTAGGTTAATCTAGATTTAAGATTTTAATTTTTGTATTTTCTTATGTAAATGGGCTTTCCGTTGATAAATAAATAAATAAATAAATATATATATACATATCGATACCTTTTTGCCAAAGTAACGTAAGTGACATATTTGTAGAAAATGAGTTTTCTAGTCTGTCGTGAGTAACTCTAGATTAGGGATATTACTGACAAATAATAGTAAGTCTAGTCTTGGTTTTTACCGCCAATTAATTGTTTGTATTAAAAAGTATCTGACATTATTTTATTCAAATAACCTCCAAATCTAACGCAACTCACAAACTATGCCACCTTAGTATCTTAATTACATGGATGTTACCACCAGAGTAACGTAAATTCTGGTGAACCTGTGCAACTTACGTTACTGTTTGGCGGTTTGTTTACATATTAAGTTCAAGACACGTGTGTGCTACTGTGACAGAAACTATATAATTTGGTAAGTAAAACAGTTGAAAATTGAATGAAAGTGAATAAAGTGAGATTATTGTATGACCATTAATTGGTTTTCGTTATAGTTTCGATGATTCCTATTAATTTTAAGATTCTAAGATTCTTGTTTTCAACCTCAATCTTGTTTTAAGTTTTAACTCTGGATTATTATTTATTCTGTTATTTTATTTTGAATATATCAATAATAATCAATTTTAGTTGAAATTGCACATTTCTAATACTACTTAATTGGAAATATCACTTTCTTTACAACAGGTGTACAACTAGATATTTTTTCGAATAAAAGCTAAATGATGCATTTCGTTTACTTCTAGATGAAATAATAATTATGAATTCTCGCACTATGAAGATTTTTGCGGCTCTCTAAAGCAATAAGAATTAGGCGAGGAATTAATTTCCAGTAGAACCAATTCAAAAATAACTAAGATCAAGCAAGCCTTTTTCCAAAAAGCAACATCAAGTTTCAAAATTAAATATAACTAAGTATGGTAACAATGATGAGTACGATCTATGCGCCGAAATAAACAATCAAGGTAGTAAGATTTCTATTTTTTATTTATTCATGCTATTTCTTCTTAAGTTTTCTTTCAAACAATTAAAAATAACAAGTACTACATTTTATTCCTCAGCTTCTAATAATTTCACAATAACAACATTTTATTGAGAAAATAAATGTTCTTTTAGGTAAAAGACGACAGCAGCACAATATTTCAGAACCATAAATAATTTATAAACAGATGCTTCCTGTCTCTGAGCTTAAAAAGAAAAATTTGGAAGAGTTGTGCAAGAAAAATGTCATTCCTGTCAGATTTCACAACGAGTACTTAAAACTAAAATGCAAAAATTCTATAAGAGACGAGTTAGCCGAGACAGATGAGGATGATGGTCTGGACGAAAATAATGAACAAGATTAAGTTTAAGACTGCATGAATTTTAATTTTATAATAAGAATCATTGCATTTAGTTGATTTTATATTCTTTCATTAATAAATATGAATAATATTCATATTATTATTCATTATTTTTTACATTTCTAAAATTTTTCATTGTACTTCCGAAATGCTGTAAGTTTGGACAACTTCTCAGCAAAGTGAAGTAAGTGTGTATTTACGTTACAATTTATAATTTTGTTGAAATTTTATTTGGCTGCGAAAAAAACGTAAGTACAAAATAAAATACTTGAAGGGAAAATAATCTTCAAACAACATTATTTTTATTCATGTTTACCCCCCAGTAATACATTACAGTTGATTTTCAGTCTGTATCAGTGTCTAGTTATTGCTTATCGAAAAAATACGTTTCCTCTAAAATGATGAAAATGTTACGTTACTTTGGCAAAAAGGTATCGATATACACATACATATATACAGTATATATAAATATATATATATATATATATATATATATATATATATATATATATATATATATATATATATATGAATTATTCAACAAATGATTACATATATTCCATATTAATGTTAATTCTACTAATCTAACTTGCAGTTTGGATGGTTCGTGCATCCTCTGATCAAAGGGAATTATCCCTCTATTATGATCGAGAGAATAGATGAAATAAGTGAGAATCAAGAATTCAAAGAATCTCGCTTGCCAAAATTCACAGAGTCTGAAATTGAAATGATGCGTGGAAGTTTGGATTTCATTAGTCTCAATCACTATACAACAGTTCTGGTGAAACCATTAGAAATTCCCTGCTTTCTACCGATTAATTATTGTGATTGTGGTGTAGAACAAAGTGATGATCCAGAATGGGAGGTAAGCCGAATGAGGTAGTTAACAGAAACTTGTTTGCAGAGACAGATCTTTTCACCTTATTGTGCTAAATGAAATTTCGAAAAGGCTTGTCAAGATGCAAAATAGTTTTATCATATGTATATGAATTATGGATCTGGTTGATACAAATCTGTGGGATAATTAAAGCGAAATTTTTCCAATTCTTAACATTTATTTTCAATAGAAATAGTGAAGAACCTCAAATCACGTAAGAAGTAGGGATTTTATTGAAAAATTGATGGATATATGAAAATTTCAAATTTGAAATTCAGATTCACAAAACAAAGGAAATATTTTGTAAACTTTATGGGATATAAACCATAATGCAGAAACAGATTTCAAAGTAAAGCTAACTTGACAAATAGAAAAAATTTATTGTAGCCGTTTTTTCACAGTAGGTAGCATAAAAGAACCTTGCTCAGGAATTACTAAAATTTATGAATCCGATGTGGAGCTTCAGTCTTCCCTAAAACTTTTTTCTTCTCAATCAAAAATAGTTATTACACTTTCAAAAAATTTCAAATTTGAAATTCAGATTAACCAGACAAAGGAAATATTCTGTAAACTTTATGGGATATAAACCATAATGCCGGAACAGATATCAGAGTAAAGCTAACTTGACAAATTGAAGAAATTGAATGGAGCCGTTTTTTCACAGTAGGTAGCATAAAAGAACATTGTTCAGGAATTAGCAAAATTCACGAATCCGATGTGAAGCTTCAGTCTTCCCTGAAACTTTTTTCTCATCAATCCAAAATAGTTTTCACACTCTCAGCAAAATATACTTCCATGAACCTCATTTGAAGAAAAAAAATTGGTATAATATACATACTAAAGATTGATAGAAATGAATTGTTTCATCAAATTGTATATTTCACTGAGCCGATAAAAAAATTCAATATATAAAACTCACTGATTTTTAAATTATTAGGTATCCGCCACTTCACCTTGGTTAAAAAAAGTACCTTGGGGCTTAAGAAAATTATTGGTTTGGATTAAGGAAGAATACGAAAATCTACCAGTCCTTATATCAGAAAATGGTTGGTCTAATACTAGAGGTTTGAATGATTCTGATCGCGTTAGTTATCTTAAAGAATATCTCGCAGAAATTCTAAAAGCTATCCACGAAGATGGATGCAATGTCATAGGATACACACACTGGAGTTTACTCGACAACTTTGAATGGACAGAAGGCTTTAGGTAAAATTTAAAACAAATAGCGTTTAACATAGGGAGAGTAGTGATTGTATCATTCGTACAAAGAGAGAGTGATTATACGAAGTAAGCCATTTTCAAGAAATTTAATTTATATAGATTTTTTTGATATCTAAGGAATTATTACATCCAATTATATATCGTGCATCAGCATTTGAAAGCCGTAATGTTAGTCTGAAGAATTTAATATTATTTCGATATCTCTCCTCAAGAAGCTTAAGAAAAAAATTTGACAGTAAAAGTAAAATATACAGCTGATGTCATATCTCCGAGATTTCATTCGATAAGTAGGTATATATCAACAAAGAAAACTCTTACACTACTGCGCAAAGGCTTAGGAAATCATGTAATGTGAATTCGGCGTTACACAAAAAAAAAAGATTCGAGAAATGTGGGTCATATATATATATATATATATATATATATATATATATATATATATATATATATATATATATATATATATATATATATATATATATATATATATATATATATATAATCTCTTGATAATTATTAGCAATAACAGGCTTGTTGAATCTTAAAAAACTCGATTTTATTAAAAAGTTGACGTTTTGCCACGACATTCGTGGCTTTTCACGTTTGATAAAGCCACGAATGTCGTGGCGAAACGTCAACTTTTTAATAAAATCGAGTTTTTTAAGATTCAACAAGCCTGTTATTGCTAATAATTATCAAGAGATTAGAAATAGTTCACAGGCAACAATAATTCGAATAAATAATTATATATATATATATAAATATATATATCTATATATATATATATATATTTATATATATATTTATATATATACATTTATATATATATATTTATATATTCCAAAGAGATATCAATTATTGGTATAACAGGTTTATTTCAAAACATTACATTTTAAAATTGAAATTCATTGGACGTTTCAATGGAGTTTCCATCTTCATCAGCAGAATGTTCGTCGGTAGTTGTCACAATACACGTTGTCAGTATTGTGACAACTACCGACGAACATTCTGCTGATGAAGATGGAAACTCCATTGAAACGTCCAATGAATTTCAATTTTAAAATGTAATGTTTGAAATAAACCTGATCTACCACTAATTGATAACTCTTGGAAAGCATAAGATAAACAGGTAAAAATCAAGAATTCATATATATATATATATATATATATATATATATATATATATATATATATATATATATATATATATATATATATATATATATGAGATTAAATCCTCGCTTAGCTCTTGGTGAAACATGATTAAATATTATTAACTCAAATCAATCACTTTGCTTACTGTTTCACAAATATATGTTGAAAATTAATAAAAATTAACAGGAAGTTGTCAACATGTTTCGGGTAGTGAACCCATTCTGAATGGGTTCACTACCCGAGACATGTTGACATGTAACACTTTTTTTGTATATATATTGAATGCTTTTTTTCTTGGTTTTTGGTACAATAATAATTTTATTCAATATACGTCAATTATCATATATTAAACTGATTACGTTAGCCTTTTTCAAATCATTCGCGTATTGTTAATTATCTGTTGAAAGAGAAACGTATATTATTGTAAATTATTGAAACATACCTTGAACCAAAAATACAATGAACACTTATGGTATATAGCTCTTATTAACTTCAAATCAAATAGAACAAATTATGACAGTTTCTAGCTGTACGTCGAAGTTACTTCTATATCCAGCTCGATTATAATATAGTAACAATGAACGGAATATTTACATGTGTAGCACAGAGCAGTATATTTTATCTAATTTATTGATTTCTTTTGTTCCATTGATGGCATTTTTGTTTTCTTTTTTATTTCTATTCTTCTTCTTCTTCTTAAGCCTGTTTTCGTCCAGTCCTGGACATAGGCCTCTTCCAGTGACTTCCATGTCAGTCTATCTTGGGCGGTCTTCATCCAATTCTTTCCCGCATGTTGCTGTATGTCGTCTCTCCATCCTGCCTGCGGACGTGCTATATTTCTTTATGTTTTCCTTGGTCTCCATTGCATTAGGGTTTTCGTCCATTTGGAGTTATTTCTGGCCAGGTGTCCCGCCCACTGCCACTTGAGCTTCGCCATCCTTTTCACGACGTCGCAAACTCCTGTCCTCCGCCTAATATCTATGTTTCGGATCCTGTCCTGCAGACTCAATCCTAGCATTGCTCGTTTCATTGCTCTTTGGCAGATTCGGAGACGGTTGGCGCTGTTTATTGTAATGATTGCGGTTTCGAGTCCGTATGTCGCCACAGGCAGGATATCGTAGACCTTCCTGTTCAGGTTCACTAGGATCTTTGGTTGTCGAAGTATGTAGCTAAGCTTCCCGAATGCTGTCCAGCTGAGGCCGATGCATCTGGTAATCTCTGCGGTTCGATTACTCTTTCCGATTTTGATGTTATGTCCCAGATATATGTATTCTTCGACTAGCTCCAAAGTATGGTTCTCGATGGTAACTCTCACGTTAGATGTACTCATGATTTTGGTCTTCTGTTGGTTCATTTTAAGACTCACAGCTTCGGAAACTACTCTGAGTTCTTGGAGCATCGTCGTAAAATCGGCCGGATCGCTGCTTAAGAGGACAATATCGTCTGCGAAGCGTAGATGGTTGAGATACTTCCCGTCGATCTTGATGCCTTTCTGATCCTATGATAGGCCTTTAAATGTGTTCTCCATTACTAGGGTAAATAACTTGGGTGAAATTGTATCCCCCTGCCTGACACCTCGCTGTACTTGGACTTTCACAGTAACCCATGCTTCTTCAATTTTTACGTGCATGGTAGCATGTTCATAGATATATCGTATGATGTTCGACTCTCTGTCCAATATCGCCCAGGTTCCGATTGAATCGAAAACCTTCTGATAATCAACGAAGGCCATGTGCAGTGGGATGTTGTATTCCGTGCATTTTTCTACTAACGTGCGAACCGCTTGTATATTTGCTGAGGTGCTTTGTTATTATTTTAGTTAGTAGTTTGTAGAAGATGGATAGCAGACTAATGAGTCTAAAATTCTCTAGATTTGTGCAGTCGCCTTTTTTTGAATAATAGGATAACTGCGTTTTTGCAAGAGTCCGGGATTTTCTCTTCTTCTAGACATTTATTAAGAAAGGTCAGGAGTACTTTCCTGAGTGTCTCTCCTCCAGCCTTCAACATCTCACTGGTGATCTGGTCTTCTCCTGGGGCTTTGCAGTTCTTCAGTTTTTCTAACGCTGCCTCTGCTTCTAATCCATCAATAGGCTCTAGTTCTTCTGATCCAATGTTCAGGACTGGCTGATGAATTTGACTTTCTTGGCCTGGTTTTGCCACCGATGGGTTATACAGCCGTCGATAGAAATTCTCAATAATTTCTGCGATCTTTCCTCTATCATTCTCAATGACTCCTTGATCGTTTTTCATCTTGTGGATAATCATTTTACCTTTAGATCTCTCGGAACGAAGAACGCTCATGTTTGCGTTGTTCTGTATGGCTTCCTCGACCATCCTCGTATTATAAGCTCTCTGATATTTTTCCTGATTGCCTTCTTCACGATCTTATTCAGGTTCCCATACCTTGGTAAGATTTCGTTCCGTTCTTCGATGAGTTTTTCTGTTTCTAAACGGAATTTTGGATGTTTTCTACTTTGGAAGACACAGACTTTCTGCTCTGCGTTTCTAATACTAGAGGTGATTTTTGTTGAAAGTGCGTTTTGTTCCAAGTTTCGCGTATCTTCAATTGGGTATAGCTTCTTGTCAATTTGCCTATTGAATTCTTCCACCTTCTCTAGTGGTTCACCTGCGATTGACCGTATATTTTTTTCCACTAGAGCCTTTCTCTGGTGACTAGTATTGACGTGGATGCTGGCTCTGTATAGTCTGTGGTCACTGCCTGTGTCAAAACGGTTTATTACTGACAAGTCCGAGCATAATTAAGGATTTCTATTATTTTATGGCATTCCCTTTTTTCAAGGTTTAGTTCCGTTTTAATTTTTTTCATCAAACGAAAATAAGAAATCAATAGATTAGATAAAATATACTTTATATATATATATATATATATATATATATATATATATATATATATATATATATATATATATATATATATATATATATATATATATATATATATATAATTATTTATCAACTCATTCACATTCGAAATGTCACCCGGTGTAGACGTGTGTAAACGCTGTTCTGATAATTTCATTGTAAACTCGAAAATAATCGAGTGTAATATATGTGAACTTAAATTTCATCCTGCCTGTGTAGCTTTGAAAGATGCTTGGCTTAAAATTGTTTGTGATAATCCTAATTTAATGTGGATTTGTGATGGTTGTAAGATATGTAGTGCACCAAAAAATAATGGATATAAACTAATTCTCATGGAAAAAGAAATAGAGTGTCTTAAAAGAGAACATATTCTATCTGAAAAACTATTAGAAGGACTAGAATATACTAACCTTCTTCAAAAAACAATAATACAAAATCTAGAAGAAAAACTGAATTCGAAGTCAACTGGGCCTACTCCCCTCAAAGGTAAGGTCGAAGATTCCCAATATAAGCGTACAATAATTAATCATCAGACGCCACATATGGGACAGTCATTGACTTCAGATAACGATAAAATTATGAACTCGAAAGAGACTGGGAATTCCCCAAGAAGGTCAAATCGTAATGTAAACAATAACAATTACAAAGCTGTTCCTACGAGAGAAGAGAAAACTAAACAAATTTTTGATCTTAATACCGTTAGTGCTGCTATAGAAGATGCACAAACACATCAAAAAATAAGGAAAATTCAACCATCAAACAATGTGAGTCATAATCACGGTGAGTGGAAGAAGATTGACCGACATCGCAAAAGAAGAGTAATTGTTGGTCAGAATTCACTTAACTCAGCAGTTCGAGGAATCCCAAAACATGTTTCGCTGCACGTGAGTAGATTAGAACCAAATACGAAGCCGGAAGATCTCAAGGCTTTGCTTATTTCGAATTTCCCCGAAGTTACAGTGGAAAATCATAAATCTAAATATCCGGAACTGTACACATCTTGTAAAGTTACCATCGAAAAGGATAATCTGGAAAAAGCATGGACTGCCGAAATCTGGCCCCAAGGAGCAGTGGTGTCCCGTTTTTTTCTCAAACGGAAGGAAACTGCAGAGTGGACATAGAGAACCTACAACGCCGACATGCCATGAAGGACCCACCACGATTGGAAGGAACCAGGATAACCGGGTGAAATCAATAGTTGTTTTCCATTTAAATATACAAGGTCTTAACAGTAAATTTTTAGAATTAGATGAATTTTTAACGAATAATGATGTTAGTGTGCTTTGTGTCTCGGAAACATGGTTAAGATTTGATCAGGTAAATACTCACCAATTTCAGAAATATTATTTAGCAAACTATTATTGTCGATCTATTTCGAATCATGGCGGTAATTCTATTTATATACAAAATCAATTCAGATCAGAACCAGTTGAAGAAATAACAGCCATGTCATCCGAGATCCACTGCGAGATGACAGGTGTTAAACTTTTAGAAAGCAATCTTATCATAGTGTGCCTCTACAGAAGTCCATTAGGGAATATAAATATATTTTTCGAAAAAATTAATGATGTTCTTGATTTTATCAGTAAAAAACAAAAAAGAGTAATTTTATGTGGTGATTTCAATGTCAATTTCATGGAAGATAAACCAGACACGGTTACATTAAGAAATTTGTTCTGCTCTTATGGATACAAACTTACAATATCGGAGCCTACTAGGGTAACATCTACTTGTCGGTCATGCGTTGACAATATTGCTACTAATCTGGACTGTGGCCAGTACGAGGCCAGCGTAGTTAAGGTAAATATGTCTGATCACTATGGCCAGGCTTTCAAATTTGATAAACCGTCTCAATTGAATAACTCCTTCAGAAAACTTGTGCGGCCCATTACAACAGAAGGTAAAGTAAAGCTTTTTAACATACTAAGCCAAACAGATTGGGGTTTATTGTTAGAGGGAGATGTGAATGATAGTTGTGAGAACCTTACAAGTTATTTAGAGAGTAGTCTTAACCAGGCTTTCCCAGAAAAGAAAAAAATATATCTCAATGGTAATGACGTTGCTATCAATTGGTTCTCCGACCATCTTAGACTGATAAGAGATAGGCTTCATCTTCTGAGAGAATCTTACAAAATTTCAAATAATCCGGAAATAAAGAAACAAATTGACCTTACCAAGAAAGTTTATAAATCAGAAATATCTAAAGCTAAAATTAAAGCCAACAGTGATTATCTTTCAAACCATCCTAACAAAAATAAAGCTGCTTGGAAGATAATAAAACAAAACTGTGGTGCATCAAAATCTGACAGTAACAATAAAATTAATGCCGATGAGTTCAACGAATACTTTACTAATATTGCCAATACAATAATACAAAGTATGCCCATTTCTGACAAGGTCTATCATGATTTTCTCATTAAGGTATCAGTACCTGAGCAGATACAACTGTTGCACTATGAGCCTGTTACACAGAAAGAAGTGGTAGATATTGTATATAATTTAAAACAGTCTAATAGCAGAGACACATATGGTCTCAGTAATAATCTTCTGAAGTGTATTTTGGAGGTTTTGCTTGATCCATTGGTGTATTTGGTGAATGTATGTTTTATGACAGGTTGTTTTCCACAGTCTTTGAAGTGCTCAAGGGTCATTCCTAACTACAAAAATGGAGCAAAAAATGATACCTCAAATTACCGCCCGATCTCGATGATACCTATTATATCCAAAGTTATAGAGTCCGCTATTAAAAGGCGACTAGTGAACTACTTTGAGAGTAATAAACTATTCGCAGATTCCCAATTTGGTTTCCGAGCTTGCCGTTCGACCACTCATGCATTGACGGATGTTGTTGATGGGCTGACTGCTGCATTGGAGGGGGAAAGCTTTGCTCGGATCACTTTATGTGACCTGAGCAAGGCTTTCGACTGCATTGATTCGCAGATACTTATTGGAAAGCTCGGACATTATCATGTGGGGGACATGGCGCTGAGACTTATTTATTCATATCTTCAAGACAGGTCGCAGTATGTGGAATGCTGGGAACAAAGATCTGAGGTTTTGTCGGTACAGCAGGGTGTTCCTCAGTGGTCCATCTTGGGACCAATTCTTTTCATTATATATGCCAATGACCTGCCTAACTGCATAGAGAAGGCAGATACCTGTACTTATGCAGATGATACTACCTTTATTAGTGTGGAAAGAGACATGGACACCTTGAACGCATCCTCAGAATCCACAAAAGTACGAGCAGAAGAATGGTTCCAATCAAACAAATTAAAGCTCAATACTGCTAAAACACAAAACTTAATTATAACACTCAAGAACACCACCGGGTATGAAGAGAGGGAACCTGTAAAGCTTCTTGGTTTCCGTCTGGATAGAAAATTGACATGGAATGCTCATACTGATGCTCTCGCTTCCAAATTAGCCAAAAACCTCTTCCTTATTAGACAACTAAAAAGATCCGTCTCAAATGAACTGCTAAGAATGGCATACTTTGCATTTATTCATTCACACATTAGCTATGGAATTCTGGTATGGGGACATTCAACAGGTGGGCAAACACTTTTTAGAATTCAGAAATCAGCTCTTCGTGCTATTGAGGGAGTAAACTGCAGAACACACTGCAGACCACTTTTCAAAAAACTTCAAATCATGACCTTTAGCACTCAATACATTCTGGAATGTCTAATATATGTTAGGCAAAACATCAATAATTACAATCTACACTCAGACATTCACTCTTACCAGACAAGAAATCGAGACAACATACAGACTTCCCAATTAAGACTCAAAAGATCCATGAGCGGAACAAATTTCTATGGACCAAAATTTTATAACAAATTACCTAATACGGTAAAAGTATTAAGTTTAAAGGCCTTTAAAATTAGAGGTAAAAATTTTCTGCTCGGGAAGGCATACTATGATGTTGCTGAATTTTTGAATGAGGATGTGGTGGAGTTTTAGATGTCTTATGTCAGATCTTAGCTGTGCTGCTTGTGCAGAATTCAATTATCTTGAAGTGTTATGTATGTAAAACATTTTTGTACTTTATATTAATTTAATTTTAACATATTTTAGAAAATAGATATGTAGCGTATAGTTAGGAATAGGTTTTATTACTATTCTTATTTTTTATTATTTGACGTGTGTAAACAAAAATTATATGTATTTGTTATAGCACCAATAAAAAAAAACCTTTATTCGAATTGTTGTTGCCTGTGATTTAATTCTTCAATTTTTCTAAGAAACAACATGAATCAAAAGAAAATAATTCAACAAACAAACTCTAACCATAACAACTCATTTTCTCAGACAAAATCTAAACATGTAGAATTTTCAATTTTTCTAAAAGGAAAGTATAGTTTGGAACATGTGATCTCCAAAATCATAAGTAATGTCTTTTTAAAGACAACAATCAAATATTTTAAACCTATTTTGTACATTACGTGGGTGAAGGTTTCTGTGGTTCCCTTCCCATCTAATATCAACAGACTTGACTGTTCATATTGGACCGAATAGCACGTAATTAATAACTAAAGACGGCCACAGCCGTAATAAAAAAATTTTGAAAAAAAGATAAATAGTACCCTATTTGAACCTATTTCGAACATTACGTGGGTAAAAGTTTCTGTGGTTTCCCTTACCATCTGATAATAACAGATTTGAACGTTAATATTGGACTGAATATTTTGATTGAACATAGTAGTCTTTTTTAACTATTCAAATTTTTTCAAATCAATAAATGTCAAAGAAATTTCAATTTTTCAAAAGTTTTTGAAAAAGCCACGAATGTCGTGGCGAAACGTCAACTTTTCAATAAAATCGAGTTCTTTGAGATTCAACAAGCCTGTTATTGCTAATTATTATCAAAAAGTTAAAAATAGTTCACAGGCAACAACATTTCAAATAAATAAATAAATATATAAAAAATATATATATATATATATATATATATATATATATATATATATATATATATATATATATATAAATGTTTATATACAGTGTGACCCATTTTGAATGGAAACACACCTGTAAAATTTGAAGTTGTGAACCGATTTCAACTAAGTATGTTTTTTAAATGTCAAGTACTAATAGGTCTATCTTGAAAGAAAATGTCCAAATGTCAATGTAAATTCCAATTTTCAGGGCATACTACGATATTTTCTTTGTGGAAATTTGGGATTTTCTATTAGCGATTATTTCATGAAAAAATATATTTTTCAAAACAATTTTATGAGAACTCAAAATTCAGGAACTCACACTCAACAGTCACAAAAAACACCCAATATCAACAGATAGAAATAGAAATATTTTTTTATGATTTCAACCAATAAAGTGCCACTAGATAAATACTCTACAAACTTCTTAAATCATCTCCCGAAAGGCATATAACTTCAATTTTTCCTCTTACGCTCAATCTTGCAGCCATTATTTCCATGGCAACTAAGATTTAAATTATAAAATCTATTAGGTTCTAGTTTTAGTTGAAAACTTGAATGTAATTCCGTTATTTTGAGTCAAAATATTTAAGCTATTCAATTTTTTTATCTGGTGGTACTTTATTGCCAAAAGGAAACATTTTCATTGTTAAATGTGAGTTTTTGAACTTTGAGTTCTCATAACTTTGTTATGAATGAATATTATTTTATTATTTAATGAAATGATTTCTGAAACCACCTCTACTATCAGTAAGGCATGAAATATTTCTGAGGAAATTCCTACATTCCTCAGAAATGACAATTGTTATTCAAATTCCATAGTGACTCTGAATGAATATTGAGTTGACTAATTACTTAACACATATTCTTTCCTTATTATCTGAAAGTATAACATACATAAACATAGTCCCTACTCTCAAATATATATTTGAGATTGAAAAAGAGTTATAGGTAACAGAAATATTTCATCTATATAATATTTCGTGTGATGATTAAAATGCATATTTTAGAGGTCCATCCTCCCAAAATAAAAGACACTGAGATGTAAGGCTCATAAATACATTGTGTATTTATGAGCCTTACATCTCAGTGTCTTTTATTTTGGGAGGATGATCCTCTAAAATATGCATTGTAATCATCACACGCAATATTATATAGATGAAATATGTCCTAAACAATATCTTTCAACAAACATGAAATTATGGAAAATCACGAAATAAGTTACAATAATACAAAAAATAGTGAATTTTTCAAAATGCTAAACATTCAGAAAATAGCATCAACAATTTTTACTACAGCATAAACTAATGAAATACAAGCAGCGTCTACTTTAATTTGTTATTACTAAGAATGTATCAGTAAATATTGTATATTTGCAGAAAAATTTAAAACTGCTAAGAACAAAAACATGTAGCATCTATTTATGCAATTGTAGTATACCATAAACTGAATCTCTTATTATGATCACATGAAAGAGAAATAAATGAATTGCAATACCACACTTATAACTTTCATCTATAGAATTTCAAATGAAAATTTGAGTAATTGAAGGTTTTAGTTAACTGAAAATTTACAAATACCAGAAACGCCAATTAAAAAAATTGAAAATATTAGTTAAAATTATGAACAACTATGACTATAATATAAGAAATTAGGAATAACGTATTTGATCAATATGAATACTAAACAGTTTCATTCAGTTAGTGATTCTATTTGAAAAAATCACCAATAATTAACTGGCTTGTGAGGCTTCTTAACTACACTACATGAATAAACAGTCAATTTGTAAAGTAGAAATGCCATTTTTCTATAGAAATATTCTGCACATTGAGTATATCTTGCAGATGCGAGGAGATTGTAGTTTTACGGACAAAAATAGATTATGGGAGAGAGAGTAAATGAAATTCATTCGAACATGTATAGATGCATAACTAAACAAGTGATCTGATTCAGATCAATAGGCTGAATCACAATGTAATATTTAAGTGAGAAATCAAATATTTTATTCATTAAATATAAACTTACATGCATGTTGTATATGAAACAAAACATATATTCACCTATCTATTGTACAAAATTCGCTAAATCAACATGTAAAATTGATGTAGGAAACAACATTTACTCCTCAAATTTGAATATAAAACGCACATCCCGTATCCGGTACATCATAATAGATCTAATGAAGCCCCATGGCTCCCCCCCTGGGTGCGCCACTGTATATATATATATATATATATATATATATATATATATATATATATATATATATATATATATATATATATATATTATATATATATATATATAAGTATATCTATATATATATATATATATATATATATATATATATATATATATATATATATATATATATATATATATATATATATATATATATATATATACATATATCCTTCCAGTACACGGGTGAAAAGAAATTGCGCTAGTAGACGGGTCTCAGACCTTAACTCAATATATATTTTTTTCATTGATAGATTTTTTTTTTAGTTTCATTTTTGTTTCATTTTGAAGTATTAAAGAGTTTTCTTCAACAACTCAAATAATAAGAAAGCCAATTTTCTTATTTTTTTATAATTGAAATTAAACCCTATTCTTTATTTAACATCAATATTAAGAAAAATACAAAACCGATAAAAAATGCCTGAACAAAAAGTGTCGATGTTAGGATTCTCTGAACATGAGCTCATATAAACTTTATTAACTGAAATAAGACAAGTAATTCAAAAACAGTAATAAAAAAGTTCATCTAAAATATCTACTTCTTTTGCTCACTACATTCGAAACAAAAAATTACTGCAAGCTCTAAACATAAGAAATTATTACATTCTTCACAATAATATTTTGTTTTACGATCTTTACGATATTTCGTGTTCTAAAATTTTTACTGAAATTTCTACGAATTCGGGATCTAAGTCGTTTTAACTTCCTTTAACAATTTAAGTCTATTTACTTCAACTTCATAAGGATCCATGATAAAACAAAATAAATTGGTACTTGTCCAGAAAATTACAATGAAGACAACTAAAAAATAACTCGAATATTCGCCGAATAATTACACAAACGTACGGGTTGGATCTGACAAGACGTTTCTAGTGATCTATCATTTAGTCCAGTCAATGACCATTTTCCCGTGTATTTGTCCCATACAGCACCAATTTCATAAGAAATTGGATTTAGGTTCTTCTTACCATCTATCTCAAAGTCTACCCTGTGGCAGGGGTTGCTTTTTCTCTGGGGGTGGATGCCACCCCTTTTTTTTTTAACTCGAGGGACCTACAGTTTAACGCCGGTTCCGAACGGCCAATGGGCTTGTAAACGATGTACATTACCCAACAATTTATCTTTATAATTAGAACCACTAAATTCCGGACATACACAACACCCAAGAGCAAGGTGGGACTCGAACCCACATCCTCGGCTTACAA
>JARQZK010003644.1:137500-262500 GCA_030704885.1 Cynegetis impunctata
CATTCGCAATGCCCCTCAAAGCAGTAGACAGACTATCTATGAACTGAATGAAAGATCCCGAACACGGTCTATATACAGATAGAATAAATGCCTTAGCCTTGCATTTACTTTTCACAGCTACTCCACATATTTCAGCATGACCCTCAATTGAGAAATGCTTAACATTGAGAGCCACAGTGCTTGAAAATAAAGCATCTTTTACAAATATACACGAGCCACCATGTATACTATCAGTCCGACTAAAATACGTCACTAGTTTATAATTAGGTATGTTCAGATATAAAATATCATCGTTCAACATCCAATGTTCATTTATGCATAAAATATCAATATCATTCGCCAAAAGAAATATTTCAAGTCTAATAAGTTTATTTTTCAGACCCTGAATGTTCAGGTGCACAATTCGAAAATTAAATTCATTTGTATTAGAGTTCCCTAGTTTGATTTTGTTTTGTGCGAAAAAAATATCTTTTAACAAGTATACCCGCTGGCCAAAATTCAGGATTATACAACTGATCCTTCAAAGCAAAGTCAGCTCCAACCTTGAAAGATGAGTTCCTACCTTTCGAATCTAGTTGTTCAATATCAAACTCAGTAACTGAATTAGATAATTTATTGCTAAGATATCTTCGAATGTCATCTTCAGTAGTAGTATTCTTACATCTACCGACGTATATCCAAATATGACGTGGAGATGCACCGAATTCAGCTGTACCATCATTTGAACGACTTCCCACTATAACATCTGCAGAATCCATGAATCCTTATCACGCCTTGACTTGACTTTGACTGTCTTCTTCGATTTTTGGTTGGAATCCGCACCTGCCGGCTTGTTATTGATTTTTTTCTTCATTTTTTGTTTGTTAGAAGTTCCGGCTCGTGTTGATACAATTGTTTCATCAGATGAATTCGAATATAATGATCGATTTATACTTTCATCATAATTAGAAATTCCGTCTACGGATTCATCAGCTACAGTTACATCATGGTTTTTTATTTCCAGCAGCCTCTGATTAGTTACAGTCATATTATCAATTTTTATTTTCAGTTCACTTATTTCTTGTCGAAGCTCGAGTGTGGAATTAAGTATTTTTTCCTCTATAAACTTTTTGAGGTCATCAATGCTGTTCATATTATGAGTAGAAGCCACTACACTGTCCTTATTACGAAAATTATAAGTTTTATTTTGGGCCATATTCAAAAATATAATCGTTTCAAGCAGAACAAATATAAACACGTCCAACACTGAGCGAGGTATAGATTGTCTTCCGTAGCAGGGGATTTCGTTTGTTGTGCTATTTTCATCTCCAAGTTTTCACTCTAATGCTTGGCTACGCCGTTCTGATGAGGACCAAAGAGTCCGAAACACGTGGCAACGGCTGCTTCCATATAAGCGGGCTATACCGATAATTCTACTCTACTTGTTTGATATTTTCCCGCGACTAATTTCTTATTCATATATATATATATATATATATATATATATATATATATATATATATATATATATATATATATATATATATATATATATATATATATATATATATATATATATATATATATATATATATATATATATATATATATATATATATATATATATATATATATATATATATAATTAATTCAATATTCTTGCATGCGTTGTTATTTACGTGTTTTTTCATATCAATAGCAGGCTTACTGACTTAAACGACTCTAACCCTAGATTACTATCGTGTTTTTATTATACGTTATCATTATGGCATTGTTAAATTTACGACTGATCAAAAAAAAAATATTCCGAAAAAAAATAATATAAAATTTTATATATATATATATATATATATATATATATATATATATATATATATATATATATATATATATATATATATATATATATATATATATATATATATATATGTATATATATATATATATATATATTATATATATAATATATATATATATATATATATATATATATATATATATATATATATATATATATATATATATATATATATATATATATATATATATATATATATATATATATATATATATATGTATATATATATATATAAATATATATATATATATATATGTATGTCATCATAAAATGAACATACATATATTCCATGTACATTATATAAATGAAAATAAAATATAGTTTTAACATTCAAAGGATAAATTGGATCAATGTTCTGCACACATAGGTCATTTGCATTTATTGCGGTACATGCTGGTCATTCTTCTTTTCTTTGATAGACAAATATCGCATATGTAAGTCATTCTTTTTTCCTCTGATAACGCATATGGTCCTCTTTCCTTCAATATGTAGGTATATTTTCTTTACTTGATGCAACCTGTGGTTTTAAAATGAAATACTATCGTGTCGTAAATTTGACTACGAATCTTTCAGCTATCTAGAAAACATTTACTCTACAAACTTCACACTTTGCCACTGGCATCTAGAGACCAACTGATGAAAAGTCACAGGCGCACTAAAGCTGCTTACGAATAATTTGGAAGTTATATTATTGAATTGTGTGACAAACCACAGTTTCCTAGGGTTAATGGACAGTGTACCTTTTCTTCATAAAATTCATGACTTCCTCAAACTTTTTGAAGGATTGAAGTTAATTGGGCAATGCATTTTAGAAAAATTGAAAAAAAAAATTTGATAACTATGTTACAGAAATTTTTTTCGACTGTGGCCGTCTTCAGTTTCAACTAACTACATGCTATTCCGTCCAATATAAGCAGTCAGATTTGTTTATATTATCAAATGATTAGGGAAATAACAGAACTTAAATAAAATTCGATATGAAATTTTGAAAATCTGACAAATCTAAACAATAATAACTATGAACAGAAACAAAACTTGAATTTACTAAGTTTATTATCACAAAAATAACTTGAAAAATATATAAAACTGCGATTGCAATTTCGGTCACTAGACCATCATCGGGCATATTGAGTTAAGAACTTCTTAACTCAATCTGTCCGATGATGGTCTTGTGACCGAAATTGAAATCGCAATATAAAAAATATATATTTTCAAAATTATTTTTGTGATAACCTGCCGGCTTGTTATTGATTTTTTTCTTCATTTTTTGTTTGTTAGAAGTTCCGGCTCGTGTTGATACAATTGTTTCATCAGATGAATTCGAATATAATGATCGATTTATACTTTCATCATAATTAGAAATTCCGTCTACGGATTCATCAGCTACAGTTACATCATGGTTTTTTATTTCCAGCAGCCTCTGATTAGTTACAGTCATATTATCAATTTTTATTTTCAGTTCACTTATTTCTTGTCGAAGCTCGAGTGTGGAATTAAGTATTTTTTCCTCTATAAACTTTTTGAGGTCATCAATGCTGTTCATATTATGAGTAGAAGCCACTACACTGTCCTTATTACGAAAATTATAAGTTTTATTTTGGGCCATATTCAAAAATATAATCGTTTCAAGCAGAACAAATATAAACACGTCCAACACTGAGCGAGGTATAGATTGTCTTCCGTAGCAGGGGATTTCGTTTTGTTGTGCTATTTTCATCTCCAAGTTTTCAATCTAATGCTTGGCTACGCCGTTCTGATGAGGACAAAGAGTCCGAAACACGTGGCAACGGCTGCTTCCATATAAGCGGCTATACCGATAATTCTACTCTACTTGTTTAATATTTTCCCGCGACTAATTTCTTTCTTATTCATATATATATATATATATATATATATATATATATAATATATATATATATATATATATAAACATATATATATATATATATATATAATATACTAATTAATTCAAATTGCATGCGTTGTTATTTACGTGTTTTTTCATATCAATAGCAGGCTTACTGACTTAAACGACTCTAACCCTAGATTACTATCGTGTTTTTATTATACGTTATCATTATGGCATTGTTAAATTTACGACTGATCAAAAAAAAAATATTCCGAAAAAAAATAATATAAAATTTTATATATATATATATATATATATATATATATATATATATATATATATATAATATATATATATATATATATATATATATATTATATATGTCATCATATATAATTCATGCAATATAATATATATAGTTTTAACATTCATAAATTGGATCATTCACATAGGTCATGCATTTATTGCGGTACATGTCATTCTTCTTTTCTTTGATAGACAAATATCGCATATGTAAGTCATTCTTTTTCCTCTGATAACGCATCAGTATGTTACTTGATGCAACCTGTGGTTTTAAAATGAAATACTAGTGTCGTAAATTTGACTACGAATCTTCAGCTATCTAGAAAAATTTACTCTACAAACTTCACACTTGCCACTGTTAGAGACCAACTGATGAAAAGTCACAGGCGCACTAAAGCTCATTGTGGAGTTCATTCATGCAAACTTTATTGCAGTATGTTACTGCTATGCTATTCCGTCCTTAACTCAATATCTGCCGATGAAAATTTGAAAATCTGTCTATGACAGAACAAAACTTGTATACTGCGATTGCAATTTCGGTCACTAGACCATCATCGGGCATATTGAGTTAAGAACTTCTTAACTCAATCTGTCCGATGATGGTCTTGTGACCGAAATTGAAATCGCAATATAAAAAATATATATTTTCAAAATTATTTTTGTGATAATAAACGTAGTATATTAAAGTTTTGTTATTGTTCATCATGTTAAATTATCACGTTGTAAAGACGGATTCCATCAATGATAACTATCCTTGTTTCATCAAATTTCTTGCGGTTGGGGTCGGTCGTCTATAATTCCTACTTACTTGTTATTCAGTCTGACATCAGCAGTCAGGTTTCCTTAGATGGTAAGGGAAATCAAAGAAACCCTCACCGTCTGATAAGCACAACAGCATTATGATTAATTGATTAGAGGATATGTATATAATAAGCCATTACAGTTAAATTCACCTATGTTCGAAATAATACGTATTCTACAAAAAATTAATATTGTATATGTCACTCATCGTTCTAATGATGGATGATGTAATTGGGATAATTTTGATAAAATTGAATCTGCATTTGACGAATTAGGGAGAACTCATCAAAATTTAGAAGAAAAATTATAAACCAACTAATATTCAAAAACATGAACTACGGCATAATAATAATGAGCCTGATAGTTTTAACTTGAGTTGCACCTAATTCAACAAACTCAAGCATAAATAACAATTCGATAACATCCACTCAACTAACCCTTCTTCTAATAGACCAACTGCAAATGCTGATTCAATTTTGTCAACATTATCAGTATCTTCAGAATATCCAAGGAACCATGAATCACATATATGACATTCTTTTCAATAATAGGTATGAGATAGAACGGGTGACCCTACGTGTAATGTATTTTTCAAAATAAGTCCTTGAATCACATAATTAACAATCTGTTTTGTATATAACGTAGGTATAGAAAGACTTCCAAAGGTGCAAGAAGTTTAATAAAACATAGGTGGTTTTCCTGCTTTTGTTTTTTCAGTTTTCCGAAATGAGATTTCGAATATTAGGTGGGTAAGAGTTTCTGTGGTTTCTATTATAATGTAATATTAGCAGCCCTGGCTGCTAATATTGGATTGAATAGCACGTAGTTGGAAACAACCATAGCTGAAAACACTTTAGGTAACTTAGTTGGCAGTTTTTTTGACTATTCAATCTCTGACACATAAATGAACGCCAAATTGAGTTCAATTCATTAGAAGAATTGAGATTGTTATGAATTTCATGACGCAACGTAAACTGTCCAATAAAGTATACTGTGTGCCAAATTGTACACTCTTGAATGGGAAGACTTGATTTTGAACTAGACAGATGAAAAGTGATGTACGTTCTATATTCATGATAAAAGTAATATTGAAAACCACTTGTCGATATATTTCATCGTTTCTGAGTTGCAGTATGTTTTCCGAAAATGTGCATTTTCTAAAGGCCGCTATAATTTTTTTCTTTTCCAAAAATTTTTGTTGCTATGAAACCATTATGAAATCAATTTTTTGCGTAGACAATTATGGTTCAAGTAATTCATTTGTTCAAATCATATAGTTATTAATAGAAACAATTTTTTTTTCGAACGAGACAACTTGTATATTCTACTAAATTTTCATTACCATTTCCCAAATATAACACATTTCATACTGTATTCACTACTTATGAATAGGACTACAAAAGTAATAATAATAATGAAGAACAAATAAGAACAAAATATTTCTTCAGAAGAGGTGTTCACACAGGCACCACCTTTTGTGAACCTTTCTTGCCGAATTAAATACTTCCATGGGAGTGAAAGTAGCAAGACTTTGCATAACTTCGCTTTCGATTCGTGTATACTACTTCTCGCCAATTCAAAAATAAGATCTTTTGAGTCCAAAGAAGTTTTTTTCAGAGACCTAGCCGACCAACGATTAGTTCTTTGGTTGGCTATCGAATTATTGCCAAAATTTGCAGTTAAAAGTTGATGATTATTGCAGTGTTGTGAGGCAAAGCTCCGTCTTGCTGTAAATTCATTTTTTTTGAGCTCCATATGCAGATATTCTCGAACAAGGGGATCAATTAATTTCCTTAAAATTGTATGATGATGCAAACACTTGGTTACAATTTTCCTGGAACCATTCGCAAAAATTCGTGCTTTAAAAATCTTTTACTTCTTCCAACTCGCTATCCCTGTTTGATGCATCTAAATTTGGTCTTTTCTTTTCAAATTGACGACCATCAATTAGGTTCAGTCGCAATATTGCGAAAATGTCTTCAAAAGATTGTCTTCTCTCTGGATACCTATATATATATATATATATATATATATATATATATATATATATATATATATATATATATATATATATATATATATATATATATATATATATATATTTATTCGAATTGTTGTTGCCTGTGATCTATTTTTAATCTTTTGATAATTATTAGCAATAACAGGCTGGTTGAATCTTAAAAAACTCAATTTTATCAAAAAGTTGACGCCTCACCACGACATTCGAAATTGAAATTTCTTTGACATTTATTGATTTGAAAAAATTGAATAAAACAGGGCTGCTTTGTATATGCTATTCAGTCTAATATTAATATTCAAAATTGTAATTATTAGATGGTAAGGGAAACCAAAGAAACCTTTACCTACGTAATGTTTGAAAATAATAATAATAGGGTACTATTTATCTAACAACAAAGAAATTAGTTATGGGAAAACATTAAAGAAGTGGAGTAGAATTATCGGTATAGTACGCTTATATGGAAGCAGCCGTTGACACGTGTTTCGGACTCTTTGGTCCTCATCAGAACGGCGTAGCTAAGTATTGGATTGAAAATTTGGAGATGAAAATAGTTTAATAAATAAAATCCTCTGTTATGGAAGAAAATCACTTATTTGTGGTTTATTGTTTGAACTCTCCGGTATGGGAGATTTGGTCAAACTTTGCCACGAAGGCGATTAATTCCATCCGAGAGATCTCAGAAAGAGTAAATTAATATTAAAAAAGAAAATTAGTTTTGGGAAAATATTAAACAAGTAAAGCAAAAATTATCGGTATAGTTCGTTTATATAGAAGTAGCCGTTTTTAATGAAATTTTTATAATAAAATCCTCTGTTATGGAAGAAAATCACTTATTTGTGGTTTATTTTTTGAACTCTCCGGTATGGGAGATTTGATCAAACTTTGCCACGGAGGCGATTAATTCCATCCGAGAGATCTCAGAAAGAGTAAATTAACATTTAAAAAGAAAAATAGTTTTGGGAAATATTAAACAAGTAAAGCAAAAATTATCGGTATAGTTCGTTTATATGGAAGTAGCCGTTTTTAATGAAATTTTTTATTTATTTAGAATTTCAAATCTTTTAAAAAAAGGGTACTTACAGTTTAAAACTCTCAGCTTAAGTTTAGGATCATTGCCATATTTTCAGCTTGCAATATTTAATTATTTATTCGAATTGTTGTTGCCTGTGATCTATTTTTAATCTTTTGATAATAATCTAATAATTACAATTTTGAATATTAATATTAGACTGAATAGCATATACAAAGCAGCCCTGTTTATTCAATTTTTTCAAATCAATAAATGTCAAAGAAATTTCAATTTCGAATGTCGTGTTGAGGCGTCAACTTTTTGATAAAATTGAGTTTTTTAAGATTCAACCAGCCTGTTATTGCTAATAATTATCAAAAGATATATATATATATATATATATATATATATATATATATATATATATATATATATTAGGGTGCTTCATTTTTGGGCAACATTATTTATCTTCAAGTCCCGGCTGACAATCTTGTAATGTATGGAAAAACTCGCAATATGTTCAAAAATTTTGTTTTTCCATACATTACAAGATTGTCAGCCGGGACTTGAAGAAAAATAATGTTGCCCAAAAATGAAGCACCCTAATATATATATATATATATATATATATATATATATATATATATATATATATATATATATATATATATATATATATATATATATATATATATTAGGGTGCTTCATTTTTGTGCAACATTATTTTTCTTCAAGTCCCGGCTGACAATCTTGTAATGTATGGAAAAACAAAATTTTTGAACATATTGCGAGTTCTTAATTCGAATTTCAACCCACTGCTAGAGAATTTTGAATTTTTTCTATTGAAATAACATTAAAAAATTATTTTTCATAAGTTTTTCCTTCCGCTCACCCAGAAAAACATTTTCTTGGTAATTTTGACTCATGGATTCTTGTTAAAGGTATAATATCCTACAAAAAAGACCATTGCCTCGAGTTTGTAACTCCAACGGGTTGGACGAAAAATGTCATTCAAGCCGAATTTTCATAAAAATAGCAGTAAATCGTGTTTATTTGCCAAACTATTGAAGATAGAGAGAAAATGTTAATAACAAATTTGTAGAGAAGTCTATGCCCTACAACTTTGTAGGTACCTATTTTTACGTAGCTCTCATAGTTAAGCTGCTAAAGCCACTTCTTACTTAAGATAACTCATTTATGATGAAATCCATGTTAAAAATTGAATGAATAACTTTTTGTCATTGTATTTTTTGAAATTTTATGGCATCAACAATTTTCTTACTCTTAAGTTTTAAGTGGCTCTAACAGCTAAACTATGAGAGCTATGAAAAAATTCTCACAAAGCTATAGGGCTTAAACCCCTCTACAAATTTGTTTTTACATTTTCTTTCTATCTTCAATAGTTTAGAAACTAAACTCGATTTACTAGTATTTTTATGAAAATTCAGCTTGAATGACATTTTATATATGTATATATATATATATATATATATATATATATATACATATACATATATATATATATATATATATATATATATAATATATATATATATATCTATATATATATATATCTATATATATATATATATATATATATATATATTTATATATATTTATATATATATATATATATATATATATATATATATATATAATATATATATATATATATATTATATATATATATATATATATATATATATATATATATATATATATATATATATTGACAGAGAGTTTCATCATGCATGGAAAATATTTCAAAAATTCAATGATACCTAATTACATAGGAATAATTTCACCAATTACCAAGTTGCAGGGTATTTCAATAAAAAAATTATCACTGATATAAGCTCAATACTCAAAAATATTCATCATATTCTTATCATACTTGGCTGGAGGTTTTGTTAGTCAGCACCGTACTGAAGAGAGTTCAATGAAATTAGCAGAATACTTCCTGAGACATGGGCAGGAAAACTCTTCTTGAATTTTACGTCACTGGTAATATTTTCATACCATAACATCAAGTAAAACGTTTCTATTATCTAATGTACCGGTCTAGCAAAAGGCCGAATGCGGGCCGCATATTCGTAATTCACCAACACATTAGCCGCTCGGAAATGTTCCGGTGCTGCAAATCACATACTCGTAAAGTACTGACGTTTTAGATTAATACGTTGGCGATTTACGAAATATCATGCTGCATGTATGTGTTGATATTACTAGTGAGGGGCTCCATCGCCCATTAAATAGATCCGTGAAAGATATAGATCGATGAAAATATAGATTCCCGAACTCCGATGCTTGCTACGCCACTGTCTACCCTACGCCTATGTCAGGCTCGGCGCGCCATCTGCTCGCTGTCAATCTCGAGTTCGTGCAGAATCGGCTAGATACTACGACCTCATTGGGCCTCGCCGCGCCGGAATTTCTCGATAGAATTTGACCCGTCCAACTGTCGGCTCGAAAGGCGGTCACGTGAATTCCAGTGCGATTGGAGTAAAAATGGTTCTTAAGCGTCGGGAATGCTGCCGTTTTCGCGAATTCCGGAGAAAGGTCAAACTTTAAACGTTCGATATCGAAAATCGGCGTCGCGGTCGTGAACGGGACTAAGCCTACGAAAAAGTTCGAGGCGGTCGACGGGGCCCTACGGGCCCCTCGATCCGACGCCGATCTCCTTATCTCGGCTTTATAAGTTCGCGAAAACACCTGCGTTTTAGGTGGTCGAATTTGGCGAAGCAATTATTTATTTAGTATTATATATAATATTGTTAACTCAAGCGTATACATGTCCAAAAAGTCTTAATAATTACGGGCTAATATCATCATACTCATAACTTTTGGAATATCTGTGCACAAAATATAAACAGAATATGAAGAGTGCCTTATGACAATGAAAACTTGTGATGTTTATTAATGCACAGTGAGTTACAGAAAAATATTTTTCAAAATAAAGCTATTAAGCGCCAACTTTTTAGTATAGAAATACCTAAGTTATATTGAAAATAAGCAGAAAAATCCGTAACTAAATAAGAAAAAGTGGAAAATATTGGGTATTTGTATTTTTATTTTTTGGACTTTTTCTATCCTAAACCCATATTATTCTCAACACATGTCGCTTAGAAATGGAGTGCTTTTCTAACTGCTCTTTTAAATTGACGTAATTATCTTCCACTTCATGTTATTTGTAACCTAATGTGTTAGAGCTTGTCTATTTGTAACTCATATTTGGTATTGTCTTCGAATTCGTTTCGTTAATTTAGCTTTAATATGTAATATTTACATTAACTCGACGTATATAACAGCTCAAGGCACTAGTCAAAACACTATGATTTACAAGCGAAATTGACAAAGCATGGATATCAAGAATTTGATGAGAAATCGAAACACTCTAGGAAAATTGTATTGTGGCATTTGTAACATATAAATATAGTTTTCCTTTTCTTCCTATAAGAAGAGAGAGAAAATTTTTCAAATGTTACTAATTTTTCATGAAATCAGATCTCTTTATCTGGGAATTTTCTAGATAACTGTTGTATATAATAAACTAATTGACATCGCTTACATGGAAGAGTATATAAGAGATTGTGAGAGGACACCTACGCAGAAGAATTTCTAACATTTTTCATTAATTGCGTCTACTCCATCAGTTACTGATTTGTAATGTAGAAAAATATATGGTTTCCCAGACTCCGCATCTTGAAACTTATGGTCTTTTTCAGAAGCCGTATTGTTGTCCCTTTCAATATGAGTCTCTTGGGAATGTCCATCTAGGGTATCACTCATGTTTATTTCACATTCATCAAACCATTGCAAAATGTATTCTTCGTTTCTACATTGAAAATCCATCGTGCTTTGAGATCACTAATGATATAACTCAGAGTCGTCTCGAACCTTTTGTTGTTACGTTAACACTAACTATATGTCTACGAGACCGCAATCGATTTTTCACTCAATATATCTCTAAAACTAGACGATGCACAACAATCAACTTTAGGCTATTGAGTAAATGTATTAGGGTGATAAATTACTTAGAAGGACAATGGAGGGAATTGAAAGGGAGGAATCATCTGACAAATCCGATGAAGTAGTGAAAGATGTGGTGTCATGGGACACCAGGAAGGAACGAAGTTCCTTCGGATTCGATATTATAATATAAAAATCAATATAATAATAACGTTTCGAAGATTCACAAACTATACGAAAATAATTGTGTTTATTTACGAGTAAAATGAATTTATAATGTGAGTATACACCACGTGAGTATACACCACGTGTGACAAGAATTTCATATATCTATATGTCGTGGCAAAAGGAGAAACAATGACGCATGCGCGTTGCACTGCCGTTATATATTTTCCTTACGGTTTTAGTCTCGCATTATTTTCAGTTTGGTCGTGCAGTAAAATCCCTATCTGCTCCAAGCCCGCCGTAAGGAACTTCGTTCCAAAAACAATTCAAGAATGAAAAACAATATCAAGAAAAAAGTATATATATACGGATATGAGATCAGTATTCAAACAACCATTGCCATGAGCTTCACAACGTAAACTACACTGCAAATCATTGAAAATTTGTTCGTGCCACATGATACATTTCAAAAAGTAACTTGGCCGTTTGATTATTTGTACGATTGAAAATTTTCATGTTTTTAAAATCAAACTTGTGTGTCCGAAATCATACAATTAATAATAAAGTCAGTTCAGTTCTCAACACCGATGACTTGATATTTCCTTTAACAATTCAATAAAATGCCTCCAGATATTTTCGCCCGTCCATATTTTCAGTTCAAATCACGTTGTAGAGTTCTTGACAATGTGTGTGTTAGAACTGTGATCCTATATCTCTATCTGCGAGTATCTACATTATACATTGTATGTTATTATGTCATTGCTTCTTTTTAGTCGTGCCTGATAAGAGTATTAAAACTTCATTTAGTCTACTGACCTTTTACAATATATTAGTATTAATATAGTATATATATATATATATATATATATATATATATATATATATATATATATATATATAATATATTATATATATATATATATATATATATTAAAAATTAAATAATAAGAAAACAACTTGTCTAAAAACCAGAAAAATGAAAATAACTTTTTTATTCGACTAGTTCGCCTGTTACAGCATTATCAAGACTGAATACATAATTGCAAAAACATCGCTTGAAAATATTAAGTATTTCGGTTCGGTACCTGGGGTGGTAAAATGTAATCGATGGGTCCAAGTTATCATAGAGTTAACAGTGGGGAGTGGTTTAAGTCTAACTGGTCATTGAGAAGAATGTAATTATGGGATTTTTGGATCTTGTTTATTTCCATGGCTTCCAGGAAGTTCATTATCATACCTTTATCACAGTAATGAAGAATTTTTGGTTTGAAAGAGGATGAGATGTTATGTTTTTTTGACTCAAGCTGTAACAGGCGAAACTAGTCGAATAAAAAAGTTATTTTCATTTTGTGGTTTTTAGACAAGTTGTTTTCTTATTATTTAATTTTTAATATAAATATGAACTACCACAGAGTTGATTCATCGTCCATCGAATTAATTATATATATATATATATATATATATATATATATATATATTATATATACTATATATATATATATATATATATATATATATATATATATATATTATATATATATATAGTACTATATATATATATATATATATATATATATATATATATATATATATATATATATATATATATATATATATACCTAGTAGATCTAATACATCATCCTTTTTTCAGTTCGAAGTTTGGACTAGTAGATGTGGACTTCGATAGCTCTGAAAAAACAAGAACTGCTAAAGATTCATATTGGGTTTACCAGGAAATCATCAAATCTAGAAGAATAAATTGATTATATTTTTGATACTGCTGAGTAAAACAAACAAAATCTTATAATTACATTTTATTTCTTATAATTATTTTTCACATAATTCGTATTTTACTAGTACTGACAAACTTTTGATATAATTTCTAAACACTATTCTGTCTATTTAAAATATTCAAAAATAAGGCAAACTTCCCTCAACTTTCAATATGAAACTGTCTTCATATTGAATGTCTTCCACATTAAATTATTTATGCTCAAGAAATTCAAAAAAAGTATGTCGATGCCAAGAATAAATAAAGTTTTGTAAATAGTTCAATTTTGCAAATGTGACAAAATATGTAAAAAAAAATAAATTTGTCTGTCCTCTACATTACAAATAAATTTTGTTTCATTTCACGTGATTACGGTTAATCATATTATTATTATTAATTGAATAACTATTAAACGAATAGCTGTCAGTTATTTAATGTATGTATGTATATATGTTTGATTAATTGCATATATCTTTTATATTATATGTTATATTATTAAAATTATTGTTGGAGTTTACGCCGCATATATTAGTGTTTACCGGAAATAGTTGATGGATGTATAAGTATATATGATACAACATATCCAACAGCAACCTAACTGTCGATTTGTGTTTTGATCTTAGAGTATAGTTGATTCATTTTTATGTAGTGATACTTAAATTGTGCACAATACACAAAATTATTAAGCGATTGAAGTTACTAAAATATTGAAAGATATAAAAACACTGATGCACGACTGGAGTAAACTCCAGTCGTGCGTCGGAGCTAACACACAATTTTTTTAATCGTAGTGTTGATATGAAGAAACGCATATCAAATGCAGCTAAAGATCATATACGATAAAACAAATATTTTTTAAATCATAACAATACTAGAGCTGCTCTTTCAAATATACTTTGACTGATTAGTGAATATTTTGAAATCACAATATATTAATGAAGCAATTTCCATTGATTAAATACTTAATAATCCGTGTCGTAAACGACTCTGGATTTCTCCAGCAATGAATTATTCGCAGCTTTGGCTGCATTTTCTATGATATTCTTGTGTAAATTCATTTTCACTTCCATTATTTTTATAGGACTACACAAAGAAAGCAGCAATGACATTCACCAAATATGATGACAAAAATATTCACAAACGTCAAAATATCAACAAATGACATGCTTACTTTGAGAAGGAAAATGGAAAGTATAGGAGCAATGAACCGATTTTAAAATCGATTTTTCATTATAATAAAATAATTTTTTCGTGAAAAATAAAATCTTGTATGCACTTCCTGCGTTACTAGGTCCTAACGCCTAAGGATCTATATAACGTACTTGGTACATAAATCTATTCAAGCATTACAATCATTGCATTGTTTTCGATATGCGCCACTTTTCGCACTTCTCTTTTGTCTTTCTTTGTCACTGACTAAACATGAATCTATATTTTTCCGATTTGTATTTATTGTACTACATAAAGTGAACAAGGAAAATTCTTCAATGATTTAAAAACTTATCAAACAACTTTCAAAGGCAGCTGGTTATATGTTTACCCCGACGAGAATTCTACATTCACAATCCAACAGTGAATTATAGAATTTATAGTAGCAGAGTACACATTTCATGAATTCTCCCGACGGGATTCTGCATGTTTGATCTAAGCGGTGAATTGTTGGTTTCCAATATCCTTGGTTGAGGGCGCTCTGGGTTATTAACCAGATAGTAATCCCGACCGCAATTTGTATTGGATAACAATTAGAAATTCATTGATTCACTCCTAGTCAAATAAGCTGCACTGATGAGATCTAATAAGATTGAAACAGCTGTATGCAGATTTTTAGTCGGGGTGACTTGACGATATTGAATTGACCATGGTCAATACCTGACCTCATCGAATCGTCCGAATCTGGAAGAATCTATTATGAGGAGAAGTGCATAATATAACGACAATTGATGATAGGAAGATAGTACGTTTCCAAAATTATCATATAGTGTCCCAACCAGAACCTAAAAACTATTCAGTAAAATTTAATTAAAGACGGCGGCTTCTTGAGAATTTAGATAGCTTCTCTTATGGTTTTGAGTTGTAGAATATATTTTATGAACTATTTGTCCTATTTGAAAGAAAAATATATGGCAAATAGAGTTTTACATCTTTATTAAGGTGTTTTCAGTGATGTTATGCTTTTTGGGCAAATTATGTAAATTTAAGAAATATTTATCATTGTGTATGTTTATCCTCTACATTTTGTTTGTTCCTAATCGAATAAAGGTTTATTTATATATTTCTGAAACAGTACTTGACACATAAAAATAACGAACAATATTTACTACACACTAAAGAATCAACACTCTGAAGAATGAACGAATTCGTTTTACATATTTCAACATAAATCTCTTGATAAACATCTTCGTTGGTCCACCATAACTATTAAAATAAATGCACGAATCACACTCGTCAATGTTTAAAGCCATTCTCTTACTTCTGGGCAGGTTTGAAGTATCGTGATTAATTATTATTGCATGTTTTACTAACGAAAATTGGCAATTTTCACTACCATTATGATCTTTTACAAACGGGGATCTTGCCTGTATTTAATATGAAAAGTGTTTTCCTCTTCAGAAGTTGGCTGCCATTCATCCTAATAATATACGATATTAACGACTGGTTTATCACACATTTAATTTAGGTTTCCTAAAAATTAATACGTGAACACTGTTTTCTCCGAGAGTGAGGAACCAGCTATAACGCATGAATGTTTAAACTTCAATTCTATTTTTAATAATTTAATGTTTCAAACTAGTAGGTTAGTAATGAATTTTCTGAATATTTTTATTATATTATATCATACATTTGTACATAGCTCTACCAACATCACATTCATATACATCTACATTACTGATATTATACATAATATTTTCAACATTGAAATAATCTATTACAAGCAATTCAAACATATGGGGTGAGTCGATGTAACTCAACTTTATTAGTTCAAACTCAAAATTTAGTGAAAGCATTTATTACACATCAATCAAACTCAATGGATCTCACTGAATTTTAAAAATACGGACACCTGTATGACAGAAATACTCTTCCCACGACCATTAAACGTTTTCTATTAAATTCTTTCCCTATTTAATAACTTAACTAATGACCTTTTTAATGACACCCTTTTAGCCATACCTTCACATCACGAGAGGTGGAGAACACCTGCAATGCGTAACTCCCTCCCTCCAGAGAGGAAGTATATATATATATATATATATATATATATATATATATATATATATATATATATATATATATATATATATATACATACCTGAGCACTAGCAACATAAAGGCCAATTTTGAATTTTTAAAGAGCTGGTTATGTAAATATTGTTATTATTATTGTAGTTCATTGAAAGATTTAGTGAGAGAGAGTTTGTGGTGAATCTTGACAGATTTGAGCTCCTTGCTGTGTGAGTGCATGTGGTAAGTTGCAGAAGTAATGAATTGCGGAAGACAAAGTTCCAAAGAGGGCGTTTTTGCGATGTCCAGAAAAACCAGGGAAGAATTCTTTCACAAAACGATCCAGAGACTTGCACATGCTGAACAAATGTCAAGATGCTCTGAAAGAAATCCAGATTTCACTAAAAGAAAGCCAAGCAGCTCTGAAAGAAACCTAGATTTCACTAAAACAAAAACCAAAGATCAAATTGAAATTCTTCGGAGGCAGAATGAAGAGCAGGGTAATATCATAGAAAGTTTAACCAAACATCATGAACATGTCTCTTCGAGGCAGGCCTCTATTAATTTACAAGATGACTAAGAATTCTCAGAGAGTTCATCAAACGAAGATAACTCTTACTCTAAAGAAACTAAAAAGAGAAAAAATTCAAGATCAACTAATCATAAGTGTAAAAGCATGGAGGAATCTGCGTCTACATCAGGCGTGCTGAGTCTAGATAATAGGAACTCGCAGAATGTTCAGGTCGAGAATCCTAAAACTGAAAAATCACGAATTCCACCTATTGTCCTTCGCGACAAGGGCCAATTCAGACGAGTTATGAAATTACTGAACGATGATAACATCAAGATCACAGAGTTATAAATCAGGAAAGGCATAATGTTTACCACTGTATCTAAACGAGACTTCTGAAAAACGGTAAACCTGCTAGATCATATTAATCTTACGTAGGCAACTACCACGTATGAGCCGAACTACTAAGAAATGAAGCGAAGGTAACTCAAACCCATAGATGTCAACTGTTTGGACACTATCAGGGAAAATACTCTGCTTCTCCCAGGTGCGTCGTGTGCTAAGAACCACCTTACATCTTAGTGTAAGAAACCACGGAACATCCCAGCGAATTGCGCAATTTGCATTGAAGGTCATTCAGCTAATTTGCGGCTGCCGAGACACGCCAAGCAGAATCGCCAACGGCCAAGACAAACTGTACCGAGCACTACAACAGCTCCACTACAAGCCGGGACAGCTACAGTTCAAGCTCCTACCCAAGCCCGGACATATGCTATAAAGGCAACACCACCAAAGAGCGACATACTTGACATAAAAACTACTTTAGACAACATGAAAGAATTCTTGATGCAGTTCACGAAAACGGCATCTGGCTCAAGATCGTTAATGAGCCTGAACCAAGTCATCACAAGCAGCAATATCCAATAGGATATTTCCAAAATCACTACAGTTTATGAGCTGGAATGCAAACTCTATTAACAATAAGAGATTTAAACAGACTGATTTCCTTTCAGAGAATAATATAGACATTGCCACTATCCAGGAGACCCAGCTAAAACCTGAACTAGCATAGAATATACCAAACAACTTGGTATATAGGAGCGACAGACGAAACAGACCTGAGGAAGGGACCTCTCCACGGATCATAAAATGCCTTACACTTGCCCTCAGCCTTGTCCAAGACACCCAATACCTAGAGACAACGTCCATAGTGGCTCATAATGCAAACAACAACAAAATTAAGATAATTTCTGCGTACCAACTAGCTAGCAGTAAAATACAGATGAGCGACTTGAATAAAATTATGAATCAAGATGTACCCACCATCATTATAGGAGACCTGAATAGCTAATTAAGAGATTGGGGGCGTAGGAGAATGAATGCCGATGGTAAAACCCTCGGACAGGCTTGCGAAAGATTCTAGGCGGTGATACATGCTCCTCTGGAACCAAAATTGTATGGCGGTGCAGCGCTACTAGATATTTTAGACCTGGTCATCAGCAAACATTGGTCCGGCAACATTTCAATTGAGAACTGCGATTTCTTCTCATTTGACCACTATTGACTATACAATTATCGTCCAGTTGAATAACGAACTTGACTTAATTCCAGAAATACAAGACTACATCAACTGGGATTCATTTCGGGTTGCCCAACCGAACAAACATAGAGATCAGCAACCTGTAACAGACACGTCGATCTGAACACGTGTGAACAGTACAGTTTCGACATTGAATAATCCCTTACCACAGCCACGATATAGAAGATCAAGCCCACTTAAAACAGACACAACCTACCTGTAGTGCTGAAATAAATAACCGCATTCTGAAATCAGTTTATAGAACCGGCGCTCCAGTATTGAGAGAAATGCAAACAGAATGTCCCTCAAAATGAGAAGATGTAAACTTGCTTGAAAATAAGATACTGAGAGATAAACTCAGTCAATTACGTAAACAAGGCCATTCGGTTTGGAAAGCTGCGAAAAGCTTATTCAAGGAGAAAACCTCAGCCACTACCATCCATGGCAAAAAAGGACTAGTTTATAGCTCCGGGGCTTTCGCAAAAACATTTGAAAAGCAGTTTAGTCCCAACACCGACCTAGATTATGACTCTGAACTAGAGCAACACGAACGAGATGTCATTAAATCAGCAAAAAGATTCTGTAATGCACCAGCAGATTCCATTGAGAAAATGTCGTTATCGGAACTTCTGGAAAAAATAAATGTCTTGGATACCAGGAAAGCACCAGGCCTTGACATAATAAGCAACTGTGCGATAAAGAATCTACCTGAGGAATCAATCAAAGTACTACTTAATCTTATAAACGGGGTCTTCGATCTGCAACACTTTTCAACAACATATGAAATAGCGAAAATCATTGTTATTCGGAAAACTGGAGAAGATCCAATCTTCCCCCAAAACTACAAGCCGATTAGTCTTCTTTCTTGTGTTGGAAAATAAACGGAAAATTTTTCCAGGTAGGTACGACTTACCAGGATCGCAGAAGAACTTAATATCCTACCAGCTAGACAGGATGTATCGCAACACTCCACTGAACATCACCTGGTAGCCCTATCACATAGAATCAAAAGAACAAAACAAGTAAAGGAGATTATCGCTGCTGTCTTATCGCTTAAATGGGTAGATTTGGATATAATTAGATTAACCCAAGCGTTTATCACAAGAAGACAAATTAGAGTTGCCGCAGATGGCGCCCTGTCCTCCCCAAAACCTATTACAGCTAGAGTACCCCAGGGATGACCAGTGTCACCTCCGCTGTTTAACATCTGCACATCATACATTCCTTTGGTCTCCACAGACGCAATATAAACTACCTACAAGGCAATCTATAGATGCAGCTGAACAAGCTATCATCCTGGTTCCAGGTTTAAAATTGACACTAACAAAACTCAGGCCATGATTATAGGAGCGACAAAGAACAAGTTACACAAAATTCAGAAAATGAACCTGGATGGAAACAATATTGACTGGGCCGAAAGCCTGGCACATCTTGGCATTACCTCTGATAGAAGAATGAGTTGGAAAGAGCTCTTCCAAAGGAAGATTGCACAGCCAAACGTAATAACGGCAAAACTCAACCGCACATTAAAGAAGAATAGCGGTCTATCGGTAGATGACCAAGCAACAATATATAAACAGATAATTAAACCAACGATCTTATACGCAGCGACCACATTCGCAGACTCCTAGAATACTAAAAACAGCCTATAGTAAAATACTCAGGATATTGAAACATGCCCCATGGTTTCTTTCGAACAAACAGATCAGACGAGAACTCAACATTGAAACAGTGGACGATTTCATAAAGGAGAGCCACAAAATATTCAGGACGAAAGCCGAGGAACACCTTAACCTCGCTAATGGGGATTTTTTCAAGTGAGAAACACCGCAAGAATCATAGCCATGATGAGAAAATCTAGACTAAAGAGTAAGAGACTTTACAGTTTAACTTATAAAAAGAGACGACCTGTGTGTTTGTGCGTGTGTGTAAGTATGTGCAAATGTGTCTGTGAACAATGTTATGTTATGTATATTCGGCGAGTCTTTATCAGTTTTTATTATTTTATTCCATATACCTTATTTCATTTTACTAACATCGTGGTATGTCACCGCCACTAAGGTCAATGACCGTAGAAGGCCTCTCTCCGTCGCCACCATGCCCCTGTCCCACCCTCCGCCCTATCAGAAGGTCCTCTACTCCGAATAGTAATATTCTGGAGAAAAGGACTACAAGAGGCCAAAAATAAGCTAATTCTCATACCACCACCATCTCTACTCTCCTTGAAAGTTTCAAAACTTTCCAATTTTTGAGTAATCACAAATTAATTTAAATCAAGCTACTTTTATCGAGGGCACTACTCCAACCCCTCCGGAGTTTGAAAAACTCTTCAGAATTTAGTTGGCACACCATCAATTACATTCGCTTCCCTTAACCGCACCGCATCAAAAAATTCTTCAGAACGTCACCCACCTAGAGTTTCTCACTCTTGTGTGGTCAAAAACGTGTTGACATTATTTACATATTCGAGGAAGTCACCCAGGCCATAAATTCACAAAAAATCGAATTTAATGAATGCAGGAGAATAACTTCCAGCGCAGCAAATAAAGAAACGACTCTTATAAGAGTCACTCCTTTCACAAAAACCATGGTCGACGAACCATTACCCAATGGTTTGTTGATCTATGGTTGTACACACGAAGTGGAACCATCATAAATTCCGCTGCTTCCAATTCCCAAATTTTGTCCCCTCGGTTCTAAGAACGACTATGATCACTGTGTTTCCAAATTTAAAAAAATCAACTTGCACAAACTGTAGGGGCGATCACCCTGCGAAGGACATGAAGTGCTCTAGACGCAGGGAACCTCCTACGGAACCCCATAAAACCGCCTCAATTCAAGTTTTCAACGAGAGTACCTCCCACCCGTCATTACTCAATGGTTTGTTGATCTATGGTTGTACACACGAAGTGGAACCATCATAAGTTCCGCTGCTTCCAATTCCCAAATTTTGTTCCCTCGGTTCCAACAACGACTATGATTACTGTGTTTCCAAATTTAAAAAAATCAACTTGTCCAAACTGTAAGGGTGATCATCCTGCGAAGGACAGAAAACTTTTTATTAGCATCTTCCATCACTCAACGGGATTTTCATGTCGATGATCTGTTGACCGGTTCGAAATCAATTGAGCGATTGAAACAAATTAAAAATGATGTCATTAATGTTTTGAAATCAGCTGGGTTTGAGCTTCATAAATGGGCTTCCAATAATAATGAAGTACTAGCAGGTATGGAATATGGACAGGATAACATGATTCTGGATTTGGATAAAGGCGAAGGCACCTAAACATTAGGTATGTTATGATATGCTAATGACGACATCTTCAAATTTGCAATAGATTTTATGAAGATAACGAGGTAAATAAGTAAGCATTTAGTCCTATCAGAAATAGCCAAGATTTTCGATCCAATAGGATTGATAGCACCTATCACTTTTACTGCTAGAATCATGCTACAAAAAATGTGGCAAATGAAACTTCATTGGGACGAATCTCTACCACTCGATTTACATAATCAGTGGTTAAATTATATGCGGGCAATTACTGATATAAATCAGTTGAAAATTAGACGAAACGTGGTTCCGTGCAGGGATCCGGATTGGGTTGAAGTGCACGGGTTTTCTGACGCTAGTGAACTGGCTTATGGTGCTTGCGTATATATACGAGTGTTGGCGAAAAACAATGAAATGTTCAGCAATTTGTTATGCTCTAAGTCAAGAGTGGCCCCTCTTAAGGCTATAAGCATTCCACGATTGGAACTATGTGCAGCCTTTTTGTTGGCTGAACTCATGAAAGATTTGCTTAGAACATTAAAATTAGGATATTCCAAGTAATATTTCTGGATGGATTCCACTATTGTTTTAGCTTGGATAAAATCGGAAACAAGAAAATTTAACGTTTTCGTGGCTAATAGAATAAGTCAAATTTAACAGTTGTCTGATGAAGGTTCATGGAATAACGTGAGAATGCATGAAAACCCTGCGGATTTGATTTCTAGAGGAATAACACCGTCGGAAATAATTAGTAATGCACGGACCGCAGTGGTTATATTCTAGTGTCGAAGTGCCCATAATTCATACTTTTGGCAATACTATAGAAAATAATGATCTACCTTAGTTGAAAAGGGTCGATAAAGTAATTACGTGTAATGTAACTAGCTCCTCTTCGGAAATTGAAGACATTTTCCTCAAATTTTTGTCAGTAACTGAATAATTTCGACTTGTGACATACTGTTTTCGATTTCATCATAATTGTCTTCAACGCACTGCTAGAAAACCGGGTTATTTAACATTTGATGAACTAAAGTGCGCCACAAATTCGCTTGTGAGAATTGTTCAGCATAATTGTTTTTCAAAGGAAATACAACTATTGAAAAAAAAATGGTTGCGTTGATAATGATAATAGATTACTGGCTCTCAGTCCATATTAAGACAAATATTTATTAATTCGAGTAGATGGTCGACTTCGGAACGCTCTGACAGCTTAAGATAGTCGCCATCCTTTGCTTTTACCTAAAAATCATGTATTAACCAAAAGAAATATACAGCGCGAACATTTGGCTAATTTGCATTCGGGCAATTCTACCATTTTGGCAGCCGCGCGAGTCAATTTTTGGCCTATTGATGCACGAAATGCTGTACGAAGTGTATTGAAGGATTGTGTTACGTGTATTCGAGCGAAAGGTATAAGTACACAGTCTAAAATGGGAGACTTGCCGCAATCCCGATTCAAGCCTTCTAGACCATTTTCAGTATGCGGAGTAGACTATTGTGGTCCTTTTATGATTAAGGAAGGGAGTAGAAAAAGTAAACGCTATAGAAAGGGTTATGCGTCAGTGTTCATTTGTTTCACTACGCGCACTGCTCATTTAGAGTTAGTTTCGGATTTGACGACAGATGCGTTCATGGCTGCACTGAAACGGTTTATTTCCCGAAGAGGCAAGGTCTCTGATATTTACTCTGACAACGGAACTAATTTTCAAGGGGTGCGTGAAAAATTGTCAGAGCTTCATAATTTTTTATCGAAGTGCAATCTATAGTAGAATCGCTTTCGGATCCAGCGACGTGGCATTTTATACCACCTAATTCACCACATTTTGGTGGGATTTGGGAAGCAGCTGTGAAGTCTGCTAAACATCATTTAAAAAGAGTTGCTTCAGATGCCAATCTAACTTTCGAAGAATATTGCACCTTTCTCGCGCAAATCGAAGTCATTTTGAATTCTCGTCCCTTAATCCCCATGTCCAATGATCCAAATGACTATGCCTTCCTAACTCCAGCACATTTTCTAATTGGAGACTACTTAATGTCAATTGAAGAATCAGATATAAAGGGCATTAAGATGAATCGTCTCATGCGTTGGGAACGCGTTCAGAGGATGCAGCAGCATTTTTGGTCACGTTGGCAGAGGGAATTTCTTACCCTATTGAATCAACGAGCCAAATGGAGGAAATCTAGGGGTTCAAATTTGGAAGTTAGACAGTAAGTCATCCTTCGCCAAGACAACGTACCACCCCACCATTGGAAAACCGGGAGAATTGTTGCAGTCCACCCTGGCGATGATGGAGTAGTTCGAGCTGCCAACGTTAAAACCGCTTCAGGAAGGGAACTGAAACGGGCAGCAAATAAACTGTGCGCTATTCCATTAAACAATGATTAGAGGTCCTTCAAATCATTATGTGTTACGTGTCCTTGTGTTAGGTGTTTTGAAAGGTGATCCTTTCAATGCAGGCGGCATGTTTCGTTTCTATGAGTGATAAACTCATATAGTGAATATTTTTTGTTTAGACTAGTTGTATACATTAGATTTAATTTATGGCTCTAAAACTGTCAGCTTTGGAAATTTTACATGGATCTACGTTCCGAGTGTTCTGGTACTTGTCAAACTAAAAGGCGCAAATAACGTGGAAACGTAGGAATAGGACACAAATACCATAGCTAAATAGTTGAGAGTTTAGTCAGTTAGTTCGTTTCAAGCCTCAGTGACAGAAAGTTCGTTCTTCACAATTAAAATAGATAAAAACCTGCTTCGTGGCAGTTAGCACGTAACCAATATATATATATATATATATATATATATATATATATATATATATATATATATATATATATATATATATATATATATATATTGGTTACGTGCTAACTGCCACGAAGCAGGAGTGTTTTTATCTATTTTAATTGTGAAGAACGAACTTTCTGTCACTGAGTCTTAAAAGGAACTAACTGACTAACCTCTCAACTATTTAGCTATGGTATTTGTGTCCTATTCCTACGTTTCCACGTTATTTGCGCCCTTTAGGTTGACAAGTCCAGAACACTCGGAACGTAGATCCATGTAAAATTTCCAAAGCTGACAGTTTTAGAGCCATAAATTAAATCTAATGTATACAACTAGTCTAGACAAAAAATATTCACTATATGAGTTTATCAGTCATAGAAACGAAACATGCCGCCTGCATTGAAAGGATCACCTTTCAAAACACCTAACTCAAGGACATGTAACACATAATGTTTTAAAGGACCTCCAATCATTGTTTAATGGAATAGCGCACAGTTTATTTGCTGCCCGTTTCAGTTCCCTTCCTGAGGTGGTTTTAACGGTGGCAGCTCGAACTACTCCATCATCGCCAGGGTGGACTGCAACAATTCTCCCGGTTTTCCAATTGTGGGGTGGTATGTTGTCTTGGCGAAGGATGACTTACTGTCCTACTTCCAAATTTGAACCCCTAGATTTCCTCCATTTGGCTCGTTGATTCAATTGGGTAAGAAATTTCCTCTGCCAACGTGACCAAAAATGCTGCTGCATCCTCTGAACGCGTTCCCAACGCATGAGACGATTCATCTTAATGTCCTTTATATCTGATTCTTCAATTGACATTAAGTAGTCTCCAATTAGGAAATGTGCTGGAGTTAGGAAGGCATAATCATTTGGATCATTGGACATGGGACGAGAATTCAAAATGACTTCGATTTGCGCGAGCAGACTTCACAGCTGCTTCCCAAATCCCACCAAAATGTGGTGAATTAGGTGGTATAAAATGCCACGTGAGTGGAATCGAGAGCGATTATACTATAGATTGCACTTACGACTTCGATAAAAAATTATGAAGCTCTGACAATTTTTCACGCACCCCTTGAAAATTAGTTCCGTTGTCAGAGTAAATATCAGAGACCTTCCTCTTCGGGAAATGAACCGTTTCAGTGCAGCCACGAACGCATCTGTCGTCAAATCTGAAACTAACTCTAAATGAGCAGCGCGCGTAGTGAAACAAATGAACACTGACACATAACCCTTTCTATAGCGTTTACTTTTTCTACTCCCTTCCTCAATCATAAAAGGACCACAATAGTCCACTCCGCATACTGAAAATGGCCTAGAAGGCTTGACTCGGGGTTGCGGTAAGTCTCCCATTTTAGGCTGTGTACTTAAAGGTTTCGCTCGAAAACACGGTTTCGCTCGAAAACACGTAACACAGTTGAAGACAATTATGATGAAATCGAAAACAGTATGCCACAAGTCGAAATTATTTAGTTACTGACAAAAATTTGAGGAAAATGTCTTCAATTTCCGAAAAGGAGCTAGTTACATTACACGTAATTACTTTATCGACCCTTTTCAACTAAGGTAGATCATTATTTTCTATAGTATTGCCAAAAGTATGAATTATGGGCAATTCGACACTAGAATATAACCACTGCGGTCCGTGCATTACTAATTATTTCCGACGGTGTTATTCCTCTAGAAATCAAATCCGCAGGGTTTTCATGCATTCTCACGTTATTCCATGAACCTTCATCAGACAACTGTTAAATTTGACTTATCCTATTAGCCACGAAACCGTTAAATTTTCTTGTTTCCGATTTTATCCAAGCTAAAACAATAGTGGAATCCATCCAGAAATATTTCTTGGAATATCCTAATTTTAATGTTTTAAGCAAGTCTTTCATGAGTTCGGCCAACAAGAAGACTGCACATAGTTTCAATCGTGGAATGCTTATAGTCTTAAGAAGAGCCACTCTTGACTTAGAGCATAACAAATTGCTGAACATTTCATTGTTTTCTGCCAACACTCGTATATATATGCAAGCACCATAAGCCAGTTCACTAGCGTCAGAAAACCCGTGCACTTCAACCCAAACCGGATCCCTGCACGGAACCACGTTTCGTCTTATTTTCAACTGATTTATATCAGTAATTGCCCGCCTATAACTTAACCACTGATTATGTGAATCCAGTGGTAGAGATGCGTCTCAATGAAGTTTCATTTGCCACATTTTTTGTAGCATGATTCTAGCACTAAAAGTAATAGGTGCTATCAATCCTAGTGGATCAAAAATCTCAGCTATTTGTGATAGGACTAAACGCTTACTTATTTTCCTCGTTATCTTCATAAAATCTATTGCAAATTTGAAGATGTCCTCATTAGCATATCATAACATACCTAATGTTTTGGTGCCTTCGCCTTCATCCAAATCTAGAATCATGTTATCCTGTCAATTTTCCATACCTGCTAGTACTTCATTATTATTGGAATCCCATTTACGAAGCTCAAACCCAGCTGATTTCAAAACATTAATGACATCATTTTCAATTTGTTTCAATCGCTCAATTGATTGAGAACCGGTCAACAGATCATCGACATGAAAATCCCGTTGAGTGATGGAAGATGCTAATGGAAAGTTTTCTGCCTCCTCTATAGCTACTTGATGCAATGATCTCGTTGCCAAGAATGACGCAGAGACAGTTCCATAAGTCACGGTTTTCAGTTCATAGGTCCTTATTTCTTGGGTTGGGTCGAATCGCCATAAAATTCGTTGGAGCGAAGCTTGCGAATTATCGAAAAGAATTTGTAGATACGTTTTAGCGATATCTGCATTTGAAACGTACATATGAGTTCTACATCTACTCAAAATGGCAAAAAAAGATTTCTGTGCGCAGCGTCCAACTCTTAAAATGTCATTTAGGGAAACCCCTTATGTCGTTTTGGCGGAAGCTTCAAAAACAACTTTTAACTTCGTTGTGAGACTACCTTCCTTGAAAACGGCGTGATGCGGAAGATGGTAAGATAATTGAGAATTTAAATCCCCGGCGTTGACTGATTGCATGTGACCAAGGTCTAAATATTCGCTCATGAATGTCTTGTAATCTGCATTTAAGTGTGGCATCGACTTTAATTTCCTGTCTAAGTTGAAAAATCTTTTCAATGCGACATCTCTGGAATTACCCAATTCGTCAACATTTGCCTTGAAAGGAAGTCTGACAATGAAACGGCCTTCATGATTACGTTGAAATGTAGAAGAAAATTTATTTTCATAATTGACTTCTTCAGTTGTGCGAAATACACTTGACTTTGAATCATGAATTTTCCAGAATTTTGCGACATTATTCGCTGGAACAAGCGGTGATCACCTTAGTGATGAGTTCTTGTTTTTCGGAAAACATGTTCGGGAAGGTTCGGGTGATGGAACGAATTATGGAATTGATTCGGGCGAAATGTTCGCACTTTGGGTGGTCACGGGTGGAGGTACTCTCGTTGAAAACTTGAATTGAGGCGATTTTATGGGGTTCCGTAGGAGGTTCCCTGCGTTTAGAGCACTTCATGTCCTTCGCAGGGTGATCACCCCTACAGTTTGGGCAAGTTGATTTTTTTCAATTTGAAAACACAGTGATCTTAGACGTTGTTAGAACCGAGGGAACAAAATTTGGGAATTGGAAACAGCGGAACTTATGATGGTTCCACTTCGTGTGTAAAACCATAGATCAACAAACCATTGAGTAATGACGGATGGAAGTACTATCGTTGAAAACTTGAACTGAGGCGATTTTATGGGGTTCCGTAGGAGTTCCCTGCGTTTAGAGCACTTCATGTCCTTCGCAGGGTGATCGCCCCTACAGTTTGTGCAAGTTGATTTTTTCAAATTTGGAAACACAGTGATCATAGTCGTTCTTAGAACCGAGGGGACAAAATTTGGGAATTGGAAGCAGCGGAATTTATGATGGTTCCACTTCGTGTGTACAACCATAGATCAACAAATCATTGAGTAATGGTTCGTCGACCATGGTTTTTGTGAAAGTAGTGACTCTTATAAGAGTTGTTTCTTTATTTGCTGCCCTGGAAGTTATTCTCCTGCATTCATTAAATTCGATTTTTTGTGAATTTATGGCCTGGGTGACTTCCTCGAATATGTGAATAATGTCAACGTTTTTGACCACACAAGAGTAAGAAACTCCAGGTGGGTGACGTTCTGAAGAACTTTTTGATGTGGTGCGGTTAAGGGAACCGAATGTAATTGATGGTGTGCCAACTAGATTCTGAAGAGTTTTTTGACACTCCGGAGGGGTTGGAGTAGTGCCCTCGATAAAAGTAGCTTGATTTAAATTAATTTGAGATTACTCAAAAATTGGAAAGTTTTGAACCTTTCAAGGAGAGTAGAGAAGGTGGTGGTATGGGGATTAGCTTATTTCTGGCTTCTTGTAGTCCTTGTCTCCAGAATATTACTATTCGGAGTAGAGGACCTTCTGATGGGGCGGAGGGTGGGACAGGGGCATGTTGGCGACGGAGAGAGGCCGTTTACGGTCACTGACCTTAGTGGCGGTGTTAGACATACCACGATGTTAATAAAATGAAATAGGGTATATGGAATAAAATAATAAAAACTGAAAAAGACTCACCGAATATACATAACACAACATTGTCCACACACACATTTGCACATATTTACACACATGCACAAACACACAGGTCGTCTCTTTTTATAAGTTAGACTGTAAAGTCTCTTACTCTTTAGTCTAGATTTTCTCAACTTGGCTATGGTTCTTGTACCTTTTAATCCTTCATTATGGTATACATATATATATATATATATATATATATATATATATATATATATATATATATATATATATATATATATATATATATATATATATATATATATATATATATTTATATATATATATATATATATATATATATTTATTCGAATTGTTGTTGCCTGTGAACTATTTCTAATTTCTTGAGAATTATTTAGCAATAACAGGCTTGTTGAATCTTAAAAAACTCGATTTTATTAAAAAGTTGACGTTTCGCCACGACATTCGTGGCTTATATATATATATATTATATATATATATATATATATATATATATATATATATATATATATATATATATATATATATATATATATATATATATATATATATATATATATATATATATATATATATATATATATATATATATATGATAAACTTGGTTTTTGGAATGAACCGCGTAAAAGATTTGAAAAATCTCGACGTTTCGACTTCATTTGCGAAGCCATCTTCAGGAGAATTAGAAGAGAATAATTCAGATACGTGGCCTCAATCTGCCTACTATACGAATCGAATTAGGAGGAATCGGAAGCAATACGATTGCGTGGCCTCAACCTGCCTAATCCACCAACAGTACTGCTTTCTGTCAACTCTGAAGTCTCAACCTTCCTACTCTTCAGAGTCAACTAACGGGCCGGTCGACGCGTGGACGTATTTATAAGAGAGGGGGGCGGGTACACACGCTCATCAGTGCGGGGTGCATTCTGATTGGGTCTGACATGGCGACTACTGAGAAGTGGTTTCCATGCTGATGGGAGTCTGTGACTATCATCTCTGGTGTTCAAACAATTTGAACGTTTTTCTATTTCTAGAGCTTCACGGAAAATTCGGGATTTGAAAGATCGGACGGGAGCAATAGTTTTTGTATTGCGAAAATTGATAATGTGGCCTGTTTGGGGGTGATGTTGGGAGTTTTTCAAATACTTCTGAACGCAGAAGTCTTTCTGAACATGAGTGAGTAGGAATAAATGTTGTGATAAATTGGAGGCATCTGTAAACAGATCGTTGTGAAAAAAAGTACACTCTTTGTTTTTACCTGGTCAACTAAAGCGCGTGAGTGTCCGATTAACATACTTAATCGGGAATCGTAGTTCCTGAATATTTCTTCATGTACATAAGGATACGTACCCAAAACACCGGGTTAACTGCGGAATACCTAGAAAGTGTGGGTAAAGTCCGAAATAAAACTGAAATTAGACATGTTTACCGCGTTCCACCCATTTTCACTTGGTTGAAGTTGGGTGTAACAAAAAGAACAAGGTCAAAAATGTTTATTTCTGAAAAGTCAATCTACCAATATAGTTAAGAACATAAAAACTGTGTTGTATCAAAGTAAATAACATTATTATGCACTTTTTCGAGCAAGATAGCTGCCGTGACATTTAGATTTACAAAAAAATTCCACTAGCCCTACACTTACATTTGTTGGTGACGCATTTTGCTTTACGGTTAACGTTTATAACCTTGACTTCCTAAAAGTGACTGTTAATTTGCAAGCTGTCGTAAACTTTTTTTTTCCGATGAAACACTTTCCAGATTTATAAATTTCTCACTACACGTAAAAAATTAATTCCTGGAGAACATTTCCTCGATAGTTCCTATCTTGTTTCTTAGTTTATAAAAATGGTCGTCAGTTTTCTCGATAACAGCCAGAGAATGATTCTGAAATCGCCCCTCCCCCTCGATCAACATCTGGAACTTTCACTGTGACTGTATCTCCAACGAAACATGGAGGGAATTTTGATTCAGATGCGGTTTTCATTTTCTTTGCTTGATATTCTCATTCTTTTTGTTACTTCTGTTTGAAACTATATTTTTTCGGAACGAGCAGAGTTCACACCTAACTGATTTACATGGCTCATCACAATCTGTACATTTGGTCTGATTTTCTGAAAATTCTATATTATTGGCGTTTTCTCCATTATTATTGTCGATATTTTCTTCTTCATTGTCACCTTCAGTAATATCTTCGGGCAGGGTGTCACTTCCATTTTGCGGGATGTTTATTTCTGAGTCACTATCCGTCGGCTGGTCTTTGTTTTTGTTCTTGTTGGGACTGATCACCTACACCAAATTCCCTGGCGACTCTCTCAAACTCTTCTTCGGTTCGTAAATTTTCAATAACTTCTTTTGGAAAAGCTGATGCCGATAGGCCTACTTCAATATCATGCCCATACATGGCGACATAAGGAGCACGTTTTATTTCATCATGGTATGCTCTGTTTTTCATTAACTGGACAAATCTGACACTTTCTGACCATCGTTTGCAGTTTTCATCATTCATCCGCGTTAAGAGCATATTTTTGATATTTTGATTTACTCTTTCCACGCTGCCTTGCGACTGACTGTGGCTACTCCACATGGAACATAACTCTTCAGTGATAAGAGTTTGTAAATTCCCGGCCGTTGTCTGATTGTAGTATAGATGGAGCACCAATAATGCAAATTATGTCTGTAAGGTTCTTAGCAACCTCGTCAGCACTTTTCGATTTTAATGCAGGCATTTGAACAAATTTTGTTAAGTGGTCTTGATATACCATGATAAATTTGTATTCTCCATCTGCATGGGACTACATATCAATCAGGTCCACTCAGCAGCTGCTGTTCATTTCCGAAAACACCATTGGTTTAACCACAAGTCCTTTTTTGACAGATTTCAGTTTCTTTTAGTAACCTTCACACAAACGAAAATATAATTTGATAACTTCTTGTGTTATATTCTTGTATATTTTGGTATATACTTTCCATACGATGTTTAGCACCATGTCCAATGGCCAAATGTGCATAACGCAAAATATCTAATACTTAATACTTGATGCTAGATTCACCGGATGCTACACAAGCAATAAGCTTTCCATCACTTCTAACAGATCATATGTCAAACCGCTTCAAACGTCGATATTGTAGAGTGGTCTTGGTTTTAGCATTTTTTGCCAACTTAACTGATTGTAACATTTCTTGGTATTGTTCATTGCTAAAATAAAATTTATTCACACTTTTCGAAGACACTAATCCATTGAACATTTCATTAAAATGCTGTCTCAAATGCGCACGTCCTTTCTCTTCGGTTGCCATTTTCCTAACGGACTGCACATAGTGAGAGATGTTGTAATAATAATTCCTACACCCAACTTTAACTAAGTGAAAATGGGTGTAACGTGGTTTACCCGGATACACCTAGGTTTCCTCGTCAATCTAACTTTACCCGTAACATATATATACAGGGTGGCCCACCGCATTCGCCTCGGTGTTTCTATGAGAAATGAAAAGAGTGGAGACAAAAATTTAGCACAGTCGAACGTAGGTCCATGAGGAGCATATTCCAAAATTATTTTGAAATATACAGGGTGACGCAAAAAAGGTACATATCAAAGTTATATTTTTTCTTATGGAACACACTATATCGTTCCATAGTTTTAGATACTATACACCAAATAAAGGTAATTTTCTAATATATTCCCTACACCTAAAACTGACCGTTTCTGAGTTATTTTGATAAATTAAAAAATACAGACCATAATTAAACAATTGTTTAGACCGTGCACCATGTAACGAGCTGCTCGTTACTGAATTCAGTGCTTAGCTCAAAGTTTAAAGTTAAGTTTCACATAAAAGTTTTATTTCAATATTGTACAGAGTGGTGAAAAAAATTGCATCAAAATTTGGGCACATTTTTTATGGAATAACTTCTTAAAGTTACATGGAACATCCTCTATACATAGTTTGACAAAGAATTTCCATTAAAACTATATCAGGGTTCCGTATACCTATCTCTCATAATTTTTATGCAAAAAACGTTTTCATATTCTACTTATGTGTAATTTCTTTATCTTAAAAATGGTACATCCTGTATTGCAATGAAAAACTAAAAACATTTTTGAAATCATTTTATTGCAAAAATTAACAAATATTCTTTTAACAAATGCTCAAAGAGGTGCCTATTATTCTCGATGCATAAGCGAACTCTTTCTTGAAATGAGTGCTGAACCCTTAATAATATGCATGTTTTGCGGTGCCTGCATTTTGCTTCAGATACACCGTATTCGCGAAAATTTAATCTCGTTCTTTCAGCGAATCTGCGTGTTCTTTAATAAACAGATTTCAAAAATGCTTTTCAATTACAATACAGGATGTTGCATAGTGAATTTGTTGAAGACAACAACAAAATCCTGCAACATACAATAATGAACACTTATTAGGGTTTTTCTGCCTAACAGAAAGGCCGAACTATCAAGGTTGGCACATCTTAGAAAAGGTTCAGAGAAGACATATCTAACGTTTTTCTATATTATAAGGATTGTGTCCATAGAACCAATCAGGATAGAATAGTGACTTTTGTCGATTTTTCGGAATGCCTTTCGGAATTAAAATCAATAATAAATTTTTAGATGAATTTGGAGAAATTTATGGACTCTGTCTGATCGTTCTTCGAGATTACTATTCTACTATATCTACATTATTACGAAGAATAGATTTGGTAAACTTTATACATCACAGATGGCTAATTCACTTAAATTACTTCTGATATTTTTTAATTGATTTGTATATAGTCTATTTGTGGAAACTAGTACTAATTTATATGGTATTTAAATATTGAAACTGTTTCATTTTTCTAACCTAGGAACCCATATTAGCAACGAGGACAAAGTAAGTAGTAGATACCCAAATTTTGAAATTTCGATGATAGATTTCAGAAAGATTTATTTTTATTATCGTTCTTGTATTTATATAATAATTTCGAAACTTTTTCTGCTAAAAATCAGAATGAGTTGAAAATAAACTTTTTTTGATTCATCTGGTTTAGAAGACAAAACTGGTGTGTGCAAATATTCCACATTTGATTTTAATTATTCAACAGTTTATAAAAGGCAATCTCAACGAAATATTTGATATTGTAAAGAATAAGTAAAAATAGGTTTTCAATCAACCATTTAAATAGTTGAAAATAAACAAATTACTAATTCTCAAGAATTTAGTTGGAATCTTATGATTAACTGAATGTTCCTTTTTGCAGATAGAACTCTTTCTTCTGAATGCGCAATTGAATAAGTTGGAACAAGTTTTTGGAATTCTTTCCATAAATTGGACTTTGATCTCGGTGAGTTCAAATATACATATATATATATATATATATATATATATATATATATATATATATATATATATATATATATATATATATATATATATTATATATATATATATATATATATGTATATATATATATATATATATATATATATATATATATATATATATATATATATATTGTTACTTTTTTATGTGAAACAAAACGACAATTGCAACAGAAATATTGTATTAATTCCAAATATGGTAAACAAAGGCAATAATCAAGTACTATCTACATCAATTCAGTAAAGCAGCTAGTCGAGACGAGCGTATATAGTGATCTGTTCCATCGCCCGATCGCCGGCGGTCCTCTGATTCATCGAATAAGTCATGAATTACTCTGCTTCTAACATTATATATATTTATATATATATATATATATATATATATATATATATATATATATATATATATATATATATATATATATATATATATATATATATATATATATATATACTAGCTGACCTGGCAAACGTTGTTCTGCCATATACATTATTTTTATCTATCTATCTTTCTATCTATTCATTTATCTGCCGATGTATCTCTATTTATCTATTATTATATCTATCTATCAATCTATCTCACCCGGCTAAAGTTGTTTAAATTATGCAAATGGCTATGAAAAAATATGTGTTGTTAGTAGAAGGGTGAAAATTTAGAGCTACCTATATGTATTTGTTTTGTACTGTATGAATGGACAGTATAGGAAAATATAATTTGGGTTTATTTTATGAAATAACGAAATGCAAAAACTAACTAAAACGATTGACTTACCACAGTTTGGTGTCACCGCTATTTTCTACATCAAATAATATTACCTTCAATATGATAGGAAAGCGGGAAGGAATCAAGGACACCGGCAAAACCAAACGAAGAATGTAACTACACAAACCGTGATACTTCATTGTCACAATTGTTGTCTGATATTTGATATATCCAAATTATATCCAAAAAATATCAAAAATAACGCGAAAAACTCAACAGATCGATCTCGTACCGTTCTAATTGCTCTGTATTCTACTAATTCTCGTCGCTGTCTCGGTTAACCGAATATATAACATCGCCACACGTGTGTTCTGATATCACGGTAAAGTAAAAAATATTTCAATACCAACAGTATTTTTAATGCAATATCATAAAAATATCGAAATGAGAAATTTTGTCCAAAAAATTTATAAAAATGTTCGTGGTGATCCCCCCTAATCACTTTATTATATTATTATAGGGGTATGAAAAATATATTACGACCTATTCTCAGACCGACAATTGTTATTTTCGATTGCCATTTTGTAACCCTATTGCGGATCTGTGGATAAAATTCAAAAAGAATGAAAATTACGATGGAAAAATAAGGTTTGATCGTAGAAGGGTAAAAAATTGGGAGTAATATGAATTTTTTCATCTAAGTCATGACAAAATAAAAATAAAAATCTTGTCCCGAAAATTGAAGTTTATAGTTAACAAATAAAAAACAGGAGTTGATCGTGAAGGGTTGAAAATTTAGGGTTGTATGTATTTCTGAATGCTGTATCATAAAAAAAATAAAACAGAAAATACTGTCTGAAAAAAAAATTAAGTGGTGGACCACCCTCAACATTCAGGGGGATGAAAATTAAATGTTGTCCGATTCTCAGACCTAACCGATATGCACACAAAATTTCATGAGAATCGGTCGAGCCATTTCGAAGGAATTTAACAAATAAAAAATAGGGATTGATCGTAGAGGGGTAAAAATTTAGGGTTGTATGTATTTTTGAATGATGTATCATAAAAAAATAGAACGGAAAAGTTTGTCTGGAAAACAAAAATAAAAACTTGAGGGGTGGATCACCCTCAACATTTAAGGGGATGAAAAATAGATTTTAGGTGACTCTCAGACCTACTTAAAATGCACACAAAATTTCATGAGAATCGGTCAAGCTATTCCGGAGGAGTTTAACTTCTAACACCGTGACACGAGATAGATAAGATAGATAGATAGTTAATATTTATTGGTGTAGATACTGAAAATTACATACATATACTGAATAAACAAACATCATATCGTATACGCAGCACAGTTTTACACAGGTCAGTCCAGATACATGAAATCAAACTTAATTAAAAACATTTACAAATTGACAACGAATCACAAATATGAACACTTAAAGAAGTCATGCACATCATATAAAACATTTTCAATAATAAATTTCTTCACATATACCCTAAACCTGATCGCAGGCATTGAACGCACTTGCGGGGGAAGATGATTGAAAAATTTCTAGGACCAGTAGTTGGGTCCATTGAGTGATTTACTGAGTCGATAAAATTTCAATCGAAAGTTTTGCTTATGCCTTGTATCATGCAGATGGTAGCTTTCACTTGTAACTACTGAGTGTGCATTATCTCGTGCATAACACAGGCAGACATAAACAAACAACCCTGGAAATGTCAGGATCTGAAGCTATCTGAAAGCATCCCTACAGCAATCCCTATAACCAATACCTGCCATTATTCGAATTACTCTACGTTGCATCCGAAAAACCTTATCTCGCCCCGAGCAATGGCCCCAGGCCAACAATCCATATCTTAGATGGGATTCAAAAAGTGCGAAATAGGCGATCCTTAATACATCTGCTGAAACCGATGTAGATAAATAACGAATTACAAATATGTTCGCACACAATTTAGATGTCAAAAATTCGGTATGTATAGTCCAGGTTAACGCAGAGTCAACGTATACGCTCAAAAACGAAGTACTTTCTCTTTCATTAGATCTTAGGCTGAAAACAATCTCTTTACTGTTATCCACATTCAAACACAAGCGGTTTTCAGTGAACCACACTTGCGCTTTAGCCCGGGCGTTTTGCGACATTTCTCTGAGACAGTCCAGGTTCCTCCCTCTAACAGATAAGCAAGTATCATCAGAATACAGTGTGGTGAGTAGATCAGTAGGTCAGTGTCTCGATTCGTTACTACATAGTAAACAAGAATGTTTAGTTATAGATATATTGTTGTAATCGGAACGTGCCTGGCCAAGGTCGCACTTCAGCAGTTATTGTATAAACATTGTATATAAGACCCGATGGAAGATCGGAGAGATAAGAAAGTAAGAAGTAAGACTGAGGTATAGACTCGTCACGCTGCCCGAGGGGTTAGCACTAAGCCTATATCCTATAATACTATACAATTAAATAAAGAAAGTATAGTATGAACCTGTGTTTCATTTAACACCCAGGACCAGGCATTACATGGCGATCCTGCTAGTTTTCTTGTTGTAATTGAAAAAAAGTGAAAGTAGTGAACAAAAATGGGAAGAAGAAGAAGAACTGATCATCGCCCATAGAGGCTGGTTGCTTCGCAGTTCCGGAGATGACGACCCAGGCCATCACGACGATCGTTGCAGAAGGTTAAGGTAGGATCTACCCTTGTGTAAATGCAGAGACAAACGAAATGGACGTATAAATATGTGTATATATGGAGTGAAATTGACATTGTTTTTTAAAAATGAAGAAAAAAAAGAGACAATATTTTTTCAAGAAGAGACATTAATTTTTTATTATTAGTTATTACATTAATGAATTTTTCTACATTAAGTTATGTTATGGAGGAAAAAGGGACATTTATTTTTTAAATATTTATTGTTTTTTAAAGAATTATAACCTTGTATATATATTTTTTATTATTATTATTAATAATTATTTTTTTTGGAACTATTTTGGTTAGGATAAATGGAAAATTTTTTTTAGATTATGTATAGATATATAAATTATGACTATGAATAATTTTGTTCTGTTTTTATGAACGGTTTCGGGTTTTTCGTCTTTACGGATTATTACATAATTTTATTAAACCCCTATTATTATTAGTGACCTAAGTATTTCATTATTGTTTTTTTTATCATTATTAATTCTAGTGTTATTTTATCATTATTAATTTTATTATTAGATTTAATGTTATTATGGGGTTCCGTCTGTCATGCAATAATCGTAAGTTAAGTTTAAGAGGGAATTTTTTTTTTTTTAATTTGAAATCATTGTGGATAAATATCATTATTTTTTTTGGAAGTATTCCTATTCAAGATTATGGAAATATTGTATATAGTGTGCAATTAGAGAAATGAGTAATCACGCGTTCTATTGCATTAGAATGAATATGGATTGTATGACATTGACGTTATTATTATGATAACATTGCTATTATGATGACACCCATGTTATTTGATGACATTGACCGACTCACTAAGGAATTACTATTGTTTATATAAATAAAGAATTGATTTATTGAATGGATTTGGAGTCTTGCGGTCAAATAAGATTTATGAATATATATATGGCAAATATTTCGAAGCTAGAAATTTTTTATTATGAATATTTTGTAATTATGTATTATTTTTAGTTAAATTTTACTGAAACATTGACCTACTTCGGAAAGTTTTAATTTTTTTTTTGATTAATTTAAATCTTGTAATCAAGTTTTGTCTCTAAAATGGAATTGCTGATATTACGCATCAAAATTGTTATTTATAAAAGTCATAGAATGTTTTTTGAAGAAATTGTAAACTGTTGCTCACTTGATGATACGCAAATAAGAAAATTAACTTATACTCGATGAAGCTTGAATATTTGAAGTCGTCAGAAGGGACAAAAATATGAAAATTTAAATATTGTTTTTAATAAAGTTTAAACTTTGAGCCCATTATCAAATATAGGTACTGCTAAGACTGATTATAGTTTCCAAATTAGTGTGGTATAGATAATGTTCAATTATTTAATGGAGAGAGCAATTTTATTAAGGAGAATGCGTATATGACGCTCAGGGGATGGATTATGCCCCCTGCTAATGAATTATGTTTTCATAAATAATAAATTTTTACTGTAATTACGAGATGGAATCGTTGGTAAAATGAAATGAAACATATATTTTTTTTGTATGCTATATATAGATAGCGACCACTTCTTAAGTGAAGATGGATATGGTAATGAGAAATGAAGAAATAAATATATAGATGAGTATATATAAATTTTTGTGGAGGAATAGTGTTGTACTAATGTTGCAACACTCTACAGAATCTAAATATTCGATCGGCATTTACGCGAGACGAAAAGTTGAGAATTTTAGAAGCTATCTGTAGAGAAGAATGGAATTAAAAGCTCTCAATTATTAGGAAGGCAAGGGAATATAATCAGTTTTAGGGACCTTAGTTATTATTATTGTGGATATATATAGTTATATATTGAGTTATGGTTGGTATTGTGGTTACATATAGATGGGTTATATTAATTGATAAATGAGATAAATGAAAGAGTCCACAAATTAAAGTAAAAGGTAATTCATATAGAGTACTATGGCTGAAATGAAATAATTAGTAATATATCAAAAATATGGCGTATCATCACGAGAGTATAGGGACGTTAGACAGCGCGTATAGAGATTGTACGTAAAATGAATTGTTTTAAAAATTGTCATTGTAATTATAACTACTTCCAGCACACCTCCAGGAAGGGATATGGTAATTAAACCATGCATAGGAAATTGAAAGGAAAATTTTAAATTATCATACATTTAAACGAGACAGAATTTTCTCGAGTAACCTCAATAAAATTCTTTTCAATTAGCCCGAGAGGTGTGGTGAGTAGATCAGTAGGTCAGTGTCTCGATTCGTTACTACATAGTAAACAAGAATGTTTAGTTATAGATATATTGTTGTAATCGGAACGTGCCTGGCCAAGGTCGCACTTCAGCAGTTATTGTATAAACATTGTATATAAGACCCGATGGAAGATCGGAGAGATAAGAAAGTAAGAAGTAAGACTGAGGTATAGACTCGTCACGCTGCCCGAGGGGTTAGCACTAAGCCTATATCCTATAATACTATACAATTAAATAAAGAAAGTATAGTATGAACCTGTGTTTCATTTAACACCCAGGACCAGGCATTACAACAGCACTGACTCAGCCAAGAGCACGTAATCAGGCAAATCATTAATATATATGAGAAAAAGTATAGGGCCAACAATTGAACCCTGGGGAGCACCTATTTTCACCCTTTTTCATTTGATTGCTGGCCTCCACAGCGTACTACCTGAAACCTATTCGACAGATAGGACGATAAAAGAGAAATAGCTGATTCAGTGAAGCCATACATATTTAGTTTATTCAATAAAATGTCATGAGGTACACAGTCGAAAGCTTTCGACAAATCAAGCAGAACTGACAACGAATGCATGCCCTCTTCAAAGCACTCATTCGCGCGACTAACAAACTCTATAATAGCTTTCGTAGTGCTCCGTCCTCTTCTGAAGCCAAGGTGAGACTTTGAGAATAGGTTATTTGACTCAAAAAACTCAACCACTTGGTGACACATGACTTTTTCCAGTACCTTGGAGAAGACTGGCAGTATAGAAATTGGTCTGTAATTGCCAACATCCTCTGGGTCGCCTTTTTTATATAAAGGAATGGTCTTGGAAATCTTCAGGCAGTCCGGAAACACACCTGATATGAGGCATTGATTAATTAAAGTTGTTAAAGGAGATATGATAATATTGACATTTTTTTTAATAAAGGAACACTAAGGCAGAAAAAGTCTGCAGATTCACTGTTTTTAGGGAGCGAATAGCATCCCTGACCCCCACTTAACTCACCCCGCCAAACTCGAAACTCGTAGATGGAGGTATATGTCTCGAAAATTAACCAACATTAGAACACCTTGGGCAGCGATCCAACCAAGGCATGAGGAATTGAAACAAAGCGGTCATTAAACTCATCAGCACTAATTTTAAGTTCATCTGTAGTCTTCTCAGATTTTTGTTTTGTTTATGAGAGTCCATGCAGCTTTGCTGACATTACTAGAACCTTTAATTATTTTATCATTTGCTGCTATTTTTCCTCGACGGAGAGCTACTCTATGACTCGATCGTAATTTATTTCTTAACGCTTTTAAAGTATCGCTTCTGTATAATATGTACAATTCATTTACGAAAGTTAATTCCCTCCTCATATCATCTAATTCCTTCGTAAACCATTTTATCCCACCATCGCTTTGACGACCTCTTATGATCTTCTCCGGAAAAGCTATCAGAAAGCAGTCCAGGAAATCCTAAAATCATTGCCGACATCACCATCCGGATGACCAAGGTAGTCCCAACTCAAATTCTCCAACATTCTATGCATAATACTGTAGCCTTGTTCAGTTAAAGGCCTGCACTTTGTTGGAATGAACTTGTCAGCTACATGCGATAAAGTCACACAAAATGTTTGCGCCTTATGATCCGAGAAATCACACCCAAACAACCCAGTTTCAGACTCATCAACATTAAAATTAGTGACACGAGAATTTATATATCAGGGTGTCCCGTAAATAACACGCCAGAGTGACACTGGAGGTAGATTGGCTTCAGGTCAATCAGATAACATCAACATGACTTTAATAAAAGTTTTCCGGTTTTTGAGATATTCCCACTCTTATGTTTTTTTTTTCTGAAAATCTATACTTTTTGGTCATTTTCTCACCTATTTTGAATATAAATAACTTCCAACTTTTATTTTTTATACTTAATAAAAGGTGCAGGCTTTTTTTGTCGGCAAATTACAACGTGGTAGTTGTTGTAGAAAGTATCTAAAACCGCTAGGTATTCATTACTCTTTCTTATTTATTGCTTGAGGTGGGCGTCCAAATGATGAACAGAACATAAGGTAGTATTAATTATTTCAATAGATTTTTACATCGTTAAAAGCAAATAAAGAATTTTGATATGAATTGATATGATTGAATGACATTAGATTTTTGGAATGTCTACCACTGACTTTCAAACATAAACTGCATCTTCTCAAAACTTGTCCTTTTAAACGCCTTGAACTCAAATCATTTATTACAGGTGCTACTTTATTGATTAAGAAGAAGGATGTGGTTGCAAAATGATCCACACCATGCTCGTGCAGTAAGGGCACATCTTGATCAAACATTCCCAAGAAGATGGATTGGCCGGCTAGGACCAATTGTGTGGCCACCGCGCTCCCCAGACCTCAATCCCCTCGATTTTTTTTACTGAGAATGTTTGAAATATAACGTCTATGGAAAAAAAATTTGATCGGCAAATGATTTGCGTCAACGAATCAATTAAGCAGCACGTGAAATATCTGTTTTGAGTTTAAGTCGTCTAAAAGGAAAATTTTTGAGAAGATGCAGGTTGTGTTTAAGAGTCGGTGGTAGATATTTCGAAAATCTATTGTGAAAATAATGATTCAAATTTCAGATCAAAATTCCTTATTTTCTTTTAACGATGTAACAATCTATTGAAATAATTCTATACGACCTTATGTTCTGTTCATTATTTGGACGCCTACATATAACATAATAAAAAAATAATCTATATCGGTTTCAGATATTTTCTACAACTACCACGTTGTAATTTGCCGACAAATGACCTTTCATTAAGTATTATTTTTTATTTGAAGTATTTCGCAAGTAGCATGACTTCAATGTAAAAAATTGGAAATTTTAGACTTTAAAAAAAAAACCACAAATATTGAACTATTTTAGAAAGAGCATAAAATAGGCTAGTTTTTAAGATCATTTGCTGATTCAGTCCGGTACAATATTTTTTCACAGTAAATAGTCAAACTTAAGCTAAGGTTTTCGGATTTATATTACATTGAAACAACTTAATTATTTTTGGGGTTAAAAAGCTAGTTTTTAGAAATGATTGATCGGTTATCTCAACCAACTATTGATGATAGCACAAGAAAATAAAATCATGAGTTAGAAGTTATTTATATTCAAAACAGGCCAGAAAATGACCTAAAAGTATAGATTTCTGAAAACAAACATAAGAGTGGCAATATCTCGAAATCCAGAAAACTTTTACTTAAGTCATGTTGATGTTATCTGGTTGACCTGAAGCCAATCTACCTCCAGTGTTACTCTGGCGTGTTATTTACGGGACACCCTGTATATATATATATATATATATATATATATATATATATATATTATATATATATATATATATATATATATATATATATATATATGTTACTCTATTTGTGGCTGAATTAATTCTTATAGAATATGATTTTTTGAGATTGCAGTCAAACTTTGAAGACTCTCTTTTCTCAACTCGAGCTTTCGAGAGTATATTGTCTCAATATACATGAACACAGAATAATACATCCGCTGAAAGGACTGAGATTATAATTAATATTGCAAATTAAAACCATACAAGGGAATCGACCGAACGCCGATCAATTAATATTTCACAATATCAAGGTTAGAAGTATCAAAACAAGCTAACCTTTAGCATAACCACGATAGGTGCCATAGACCTATTAGAAATAGACCGCGGGAGTAACGGAGGTGGCCCGTTGGTGAATGCGAGAGCACAATAGAAAGAGAAAGCTGCATATGGGGCCCCTCTGTCCTTGTCTGAGGGTTCTGTTAGTAAGAATGAAATAGAAACGAATGGAGGGGTGGAAGTTATTACGTCGTACATAGACGAAGTCCCTCATATGCAAAAAAAAAAGTCCCCCATATGCAACTTTCTCTTTCTATTCCGCTATCGATTTCTCAGCCCGGTCACGAGGTCTATTTTTAATATGTCTATGGTAGGTACCACTTCATATCGAAAATTAATTGCAATATATGCAATGCTCAATACACTCAGAAATATATCCAGTGGTATCTATACTGTACAGAGTGGTCCAAATTGGACACTTTTGATAGGAAACACCAATTTCTAGAGGAGTTAGAGAAAAACTAGCCTACATGCTACGAGGTCAATTTTTGTGAGAAAGTGATTGCCGAAAACCGCACATCGATATCTTGACTTGTTCGAAATATACAAGGTGTTTTTCAATTTTGTGCATTTCTGACCCAACCCCGTAACTTGTTTATTTTTGAATATTTTTTGTTTCTGTGAAAACATTCTTGAGGCACTTTTCTGAAAGGAATCCAATGGTGTTCCTAGTTTTTCATCAAAAAATATGGTTTTGAAGATATGACATAAACTTGTATTTTTTCTCATGGAACACCCTGTATTTTTTAAATATTCGTGTTTGAAATCAAATTCTCGTTTCAAATATATATAATAGTTGCTACTTTCCTTTGAAAACATTCATTTTGTGGCAGTTTTCGAATTATTTTAGATGTATTTTCAATATCTGGGTTGCCATGCCTGAATATGAAACAAATTACCTTAGCAACTACAGTCTATGCATACTGCCAAACAATTATTATTCTTCTTTGAACTGAGTTTTGAACTTACTAGAATATTTATCTGCATGTTAATTCAAAATGTATGAAAATTACGAAAAATATGATATGCTAAAGTGTAATCACATGAAGATGCTCAGGCTGTCATTAATCTTCACTTTGACCGATATCCTGAAAGGAGACAGGAGGAAAATGTGCTGAAAACCCAAACTTTGGACAGAACATCATATGGACTGATGAAGCATGCGTTAGCAGCTCTGGTATTTTTAATAGATACAATTTCTACAATAGGACTGGAAAATCCACATATTATAGTGGAGATACAAAATCAAGGCCGATACAGTTTCAATGTTTGGGTCGGTAAATTTAAAGGAAGGTTTATCGGTCCCTATATCTGTGAGGGTAACCTTACAGCAGCGGGATATTTGGAAATATTGCGGGAATTTGTTGAACCAATGATGGATGATTTGCCATTACAACAAATTGGAGACGTATACTTTCAACAAGACAAGGCACCGTGTCATAACGCACACATCATAACGGCGTTTTTAAACGAAATATTTACGGACAATAATTGGCTTGGCAACCGGGGTCCTGTTCATTGGGCGGCAAGATCCCCCGACCTTACGCCTCCAGATTTTTACCTCCGGAGAAGAATAAAAGACCTCACATATAAACGCCTTCCTGATTCCCGAGAAGCGTTGGAAGCAGCAGTGCGACATGCCTTTCGTTCAATACCTGCTATAGAATTGATAAATGCTGTCAATAATGTTAGGAAGCGAAGTCATGTTTTGATTTAAATGGTACTCAATTCGAACACATGTTGTAAATAGTTTTAAAATATTGTTGTTCTTGTTATTCTATCTTTTGATTAAATTAATGAGTTATTACAAAATAGGCACTAATTATTCTTTTTAACAGCTGTTATGTAGAACTATTTTGTTTCGTATTTAGGCATGGCTACCCAGATATTGAAAATACATCTAAAATAATTCGAAAACAGCCACAAAATGAATGTTTTCAAAGGAAAGTAGCAACTATTATATATATTTGTAACGAGAATTTTATTTCAAACACGAATATTTGAAAAAATACAGGGTGGTCCATAAGAAAGTTTATGTCATAGCTTCAAAACCATATTTTTTGATGAATAACTAGGAACACCATTGTTTCCTTTCAAAAAAGTGCCTGAAGAATGTTTTCACAGAAACAAGAAATATTCAAAAATAAACAAGTTACGGGGTTGGGTCAGAAATGCACAAAATTGAAAAACACCTTGTATCTTTCGAACAAGTCAAGATATCGATGTGCGGTTTTCGGCAATCATTTTCTCACAAAAATTGACCTCGTAGCATGTAGGCTAGTTTTTCTCTAACTCCTCTAGAAATTGGTGTTTCCTATCAAAAGTGTCCAATTTGGACCACTCTGTACATTAAGGATATTCAAATAATTATACGTAAAATTCACAAATCTCTGATACAGACAAGGTTGTTATTGGAGACGAATTCCTTAATACAAAATTCTGGTCGTGGACAAGAGTCACAGCACCTCATTATCACAAATGATCGTACAACCCACGCATCAGTTGACGCTTTTCTACTTTTGTCCAGCTGGATTAAGTAGGAATAAATGCCACTCAGACTATCAATGTATTTTCCAGAAATCATGGCCGTATCGTGTTGTGCAATCCGAATTATTTCAAGGAAGGTTTTTGTTTTGCTCTCCACATCCAAGATAGTTGAGTGCCAGATTAGCCACGTAGCAAGAGTAACAAATGCTACGGGCCCCGCGAATTAGGGGGCCTCGCACCGCAACGCTTGTCAGACCCAAAAAAAAATAAGTTCAGATAAGCGTAAAATATCGCGAAGCAATTGGGCTATGCTCCACTCCCACCTGAAGATTTAAAAGTCGATACCTACCACGAGAATTGTTTGTATCAAAATATACAACAATAATTTGAAGTTGTATCACATTGCAAAACTAACAGGGGAATTACCTGAAATTGTCATCGATCGAGCTAGTCGTAAAACGCGAAAAAATAAAATAGGATTATATTGACTTTCAAACTATTAGGAATGGATGTACATTTATATTTGGCACAACGTAAAAAACTGTTGAAAGCTCTCTAGATGTGAGCCATCCTTGAGAAAAATTGTTTTGAGTACTAAGCTTCCGAGTTGTTCGAGTCTTTGAATAAGCTTTGAGTAGGTACTGTTTTTTGCTGACGTAGCGCTGGCTATAAGCAACTCATTCAACATCTTTTTTGAAATACAATAGAAGAGTTTTTATATGTACAAAGGCAGAAACATATTGAGGAGAATAACTTCACTTAAGGTAAGATATTTTATTATATTGTATTTTATGCATATTCATACATCCATACATATACCTACATAAAGTCATTGAAAAAATGCTCTTCGATTTTTTTAATGTTCAGAGTGATGTTGCTGAATCTACAGAAAGTAAATCAGTAAATACCGAAGTTGTACCTCATTGTACGTATAATAGTGGTAATAGTGGTTTCTGATGAAGCTATATTTTTGGTTCACCGTATTTTTTATAAGTGATGCTGTAGTTGAAGAAACTTCAATTTCCCCTCATTCAGCTAGATCATGTTCTAACCAAAAACAAATTAAAACTATAGCCAGTCCTCTGGATCTAGAGTCGTCATGTTCTGACGAAAAAGTAGTGGATGGCATATTATTACATGATTTTAATGTCACTACAGTTTAAAGTCAAAAACTTAATGAAAATAAAATATACTCCAACGATATTGGTCAATGGCCAAGCAACTTTGATAGAGATTATTGAATTGGAAAAGCAGCTAACTGCAACATATGAATAGTGATTTTTTGTCTTCAAAGAAAATCTACAAAAACGAAAATAAACCACGATTCTGCCAAAAGTAATTTTTCTTCTATAAACATAAACTAACGAAATAAAATTCACGTCAGAGACTAGTTGTGTTATTCGGAAACCAAAGAACGACTTTTCTGTTTTGTATGCAAAGTTACGAATTCAGATAGTTCGCCACCACGGTTTACGAAGGACGGCTTAGATGACTGGAAGAATGCGCTCAATTTATTGACAAGACATGACGATGCACTCCGCATAGACAAGCCATAATTTTGCTGTTAAGCCTCAAGAACAAGAATACTCGTGTTGATTCTCAACTTGTCAGCCAAATTGAGACTGAGCAAAAGTATTGGAGGCTACTCTTATTAATAATAATCATTGCAGTAATAAAGTTTTTGGTAGAACAAGGCCTTGCGTTTTATGGCAGTGAAGAAATTGTTGGTTCGCCTCACAATGGAAATTATTTAGGCTTGTTAGAAATAATAGTCCAATTTCACGCTTTTATGACTCAACATATTCAAAGTCGTGCTAAAGAAGGAAAGGGACTTAAGTACGTCATATTTATCAAAAACAACTTGTGAGGAATTTTATCATCTAATTGCATCAAGCATACTGAATCAAATTATTAGCGAAACTAAGAGATGCAAATACTACTCAGTTCGATTGGATTTTACTCCAGATATATCGCATGTAGACCAACTGATTGATAGTTCGCTGTGTTCTGCCATCTGGACCAGTGGAACGATTTGCTAAGTTCTTGGATATGGAAGGTCATACTACTGAACCAATCGCTCGAAGTTTACTAGATTTCTTGAGTGAGAGTGGCATTAATATCAAAGTTTGTCGTGGGCAAAGCTACGATAATGCTAGCAACATGAGTGGGAAATACACCTGCTTAAAAACCCGACATAACGAAATGAATAAGCACGCAGAATATCTTCCCTGTCTTACACATTCAATAAATTTGGTTGCTAACTGTGCTGGACAGAAGCACTCCTTTTTTTTCGATTTCGTTGAAAACCTCTATACATTTTTTCCGCTTCTACCTATCGATGCGGTCGTCCTACGAACGCATTCAAAGATTCTACTTCAAAAATTCTGAGAGGTTATCGGACACTAGGTGGTCAGCCCGAGCTGATGCTACGAAGGCATTTTTATGCGGCTTTATCACTATTGAGCAAGTTTTGAAAGATATTTTCAATAACGTGGATCGAAAAGAGAGTATCCTAATAAAGCTTACGGACTAGTTTCAATGATGAATAAGTTAGAAACGGGAGTAATGACCATAACGTAATGATGAATATTTAAAATAATATACGTTTGAACTATTTTATAACCCAAAGTTCAGAAAAAGTCAACCAATTTGATTTGTAAAAGTAATAAAAAAATATAGGAGTTATTACACGCACACAGATATACGTGTTTCTACATAGCTGCACCGGATTGTCGGTTTTACTCTCTAGTCTGAGTTTGATACCATAAACTTAAGATCCTAAAGCAAACTTGGTCGAATTTGCTACGGGCCTCGCGCTGGCTTAATCCGGCACTGAGATAGTGACATTATGGAAGTCCGGAGAATGCCGCTCAGAATTAGCATGCCTCGATAGCATACATGAATCCTTCTTAGTTCTTATCTGACTTTTATGCAAGGAAATTCGTTCGTTTTCGTCTGACCAATATAACACCGATCAAAAACTCCACAATATGTTTTGTACAACACGTTTGATTTATTCATTATGTCCTGTTCTTCATCTTTCAGTTCGGTGAAAATTGAGCGGACCGATTTCACGTTCGATGTGGAAAACTCTAATTTTTCTTTAGGTAAGATATTGATCAGCTTAGGTGTTAAATTTTCTACAAACGGAAGAGATACAAACAGTATTTCAGCATTATCTGCGTGCATCTCGCCACGCTCAACATCCACCTTCTGTCGACCATCACTGTTTGGCGTTCCAAAGATGAGGTGGTTCAGCATCTTTCCCGGATATCTTGTAACGTGAATTTTGCCAGTTGAGTAATGAAAATAGATATTGAGATATTCTACTTGAAATTTATGCTCCGGCTAGTTCAAAAAGTAGGAATATTCTAGTTATAATTTACCTGATTTATCTCCATACAGACAATGAAACAATAAAAAAATTTCACGCCCGGGCACTTTCTGATAGGTGGTCCATTATTGTCTCGATGTGAATTGGATTTGACAAATATTCCTACGAATCGTTTGACTCAGTGGCAATTAAGCCAACAATTAACTCAATCATTTTGGAAACGATGGTTGAATGAATATATTCACTACAGTACCGGCCCAAGTGGCACAAACCTTCTAACTCACTTGCTGAAGGTGATTTAGTTTTATATTATTCACCAAATGCCCCTCCAACTCATTGGCCACTTGGAAGGGTTACCGATATGATTAAGGGTTCTGATGGGATTGTTAGAGTTTTAAAATTAAAAACGGCTAATGGGGAGGTAACGAGACCTGTTAACAAGGTGGCAATGCTACCGACACAATAGCTTAATGCACATATAATTTAGTTATTTTCTAGAGCAATTATTTATTTTTTTTATGTCATTGGATCTTACTTTATCGGGTTATTATTCTTATTATTTTATAATTTGTTTTCATATTTGTATTGAAATATGGATGGGGGGAATGTTCAGTATCAATTGTTTGTTTATGACACTGGTATCGATAATTTTTTTGGTTCGTATTTCCCTTCCTCCTTTCCATATGTGACCGAAGAGAACGCAGAGATCAATTATTAATGAGTTGACCGAGTTCGAACGCGGACAATAAATTACCGGCTTTGTAACGAATTAAACGGGTGTTTTACCGACTCGAGGAGTTGTGACGGAGAATAAGACAAGAGATTTGAGTGCCCTTTGAACCGGAAGAAGATAAACGAGGTTCCAGTCAAGGAAATTCTCAAAGGGAAGAGAATTTAAGGTCAGTCCTTCTCATCTGATTTTCCTATAACGATTACCACATTTGTTACCGGTCAGATTGTTGAAACAAAACAAAATCTCTATTTAAAATTATCAAAAACTTTGGTTCAAAGATCACAAAACTCTTATAAAATTATAATAAATGAAACTATAAAAAAAAACAAAATTTTGAGCTCGTTGTGTATCAGTATACTGATCTGGTTTTTGTTGTTCCTCTGTCTTTTTACCCTCTTGTGGGCTGATGTTTCAACACCTAGGATCTTTCGGAACTCCAAAGGCCTTGTACTCCTAGTGTCTTTGGGTAGTTAATATTCCTGTAGTCTTTTTCTAAGCTCCTCAGGTATTTTTGTAAGCTCCTGCGGTCTTTAAATGGGACTCCTAGGATCTTATTGTAAGCTTCTGGGGTCCAACGCTTCCAAGCGCTAACGATATTTAAGAAAATTTTACGGTATTAAGGGAAAACTTAAAACGCTATCGCCTTTACAATTTATTTACGTCGTATCAACTTAATTCACAAATCGAAAAAAAGCACGTTTAGCATCATCCAGCTTCGACATATTTTTCCCCCCTACAATTTGAAGTGACGCTAGTAATTGAATCTTCTTTACTGGTTGATCTCGGCTGAAATTTGGTTTAGCCAGTGGACGGTATTTTATAATGTTACACATCCCCCTTACTAGAAAAAAAAAATTTTGTAAGATCAAGAAAACGTTATGGACTGAAGAAAAATTTTAAGTTCTCAACATACTGAAGTTTGAATGAAAGCTTAATTGTGAGTACTCAGGAAAATTGATAGATACTATTGTTTTGTACTGTATGAATGGACTGTATAGGGAAATATAATTTGAGTTTATTTTTATGAAATAACCAAATGCAAAAACTAACTAAACTGATTGACTTACCACAGTTTGGTGTCACAGCTATTTTCTACGTCAAACACTATTACCTGTAATATAATAGGAAAGCAGGAAGGAATCAAGGATACCGATAAAACCAAACCAAGAATGTAACTACACAATCCGTGATACTTCATCAAACTTAAAGTCACAATTATTGTCTGATAGTTGATATATCCAAACTATATCCAAAAACAATCAAAAATAACGCGAAAAACTCAACAGCTCGATCTCGTACCGTTCTAATTGCTCTATATTCTACTAATTCTCGTCGCTGTCTCGGTTAACCGAATATACAACATCGTCACACGTGTGTTCTGATATCACGGCAAAGTAAAAAATATTTCAATACTAAACATTCGCCCACCCCTGAAAAATCATTTTCAGATCCTATAAACTGAAAAATTCGTTACATTGAAGAAACTTAAATTTGATTCAAACTAACAAGGGAGATAGAAACTAAAATTCTAAACAAATCGCCTCTAGAAATTAAGCATTTTGCTAAATATAACTAAAACGAGAGAAACAAAAAAAACTTAAAAATTCATTGAGAAGGTAACGGAGACACCTTCACAACAGGACGTAAATATGTTCCCGTTTTTGTCTTCACATTTACTACTCTAACAATTTTATCTTTACCTGGATATACCTCCGCTATGCGCCCAAGAGGCCACTGCAAGGGAGGCAAATTCGGTTGATGTAATAATACTACAGTACCGACTTTAATTGACTTTGAATCGACATTCCACCGTTCTCGCGTTTGTAGATTGTGTAAATATTCAAGATGGCATCTTCGCCAGAAACATTGAACCATATTATCCATTAACTGAAACCTATTTAAAGTGTAGATTTCTCGGAACTAAGATCTACAGCAGGTAACTAATCCAAAGGCCTGAGATTCAAAAAATGAGCAGGGGTTAAAGCTTCTAAATCATATACTACAATTCTAAGTAACTTCTACCAATCTGAACATCTCGAAATCAAGCAATATAAAAGATTGGCGGTGGGCTCAACAACAATTTATGAAATTACCCTTTGCTCTAAACACATGTAGCTAGGTTTTATCATAGAAATTTACCAGAAACCTCGATCCAATTTAAGCCATTTCGGTCCATTAAGCCATTCTTGGTTGGAGATAAAACTGATGGGATCGCATCCGCGAGAGAGCATAACTGCGCTATTTTCGGTCAGTATATCAATGTGAAACCACGGAGACAGTGGAACCAACTCCTTTATTTTGGATACACGGTTGGCAACAAAGGTTTTCCAATGACTAGAAGGTGACATTATCCAACACAATGCAACTGTTGAATCTGACAATGCATATATCTCTTCAATCAATATACATGTTTGTAATGCATGTATCCCAAATTCAATCAACCCAGCTAACAAAAGAGCAGCACAAAGCTCTAACCTTCGAATAGATACATATTTCAAAGGTGATACTTTCGACTTGGAACAAACTAATTTCACCGAAATATTATCTCCAGCGGCGCTACGCAAATATATCATAGCACCATAAGATGTTTCATAAGCATCTGCAAATCCAATGATCATATACGAAGAATGCTCACAAGCTTCTAAGTGACGAGGCAAACTAAAATCTTTGAGAAGTATAATTTCGAGTCAAATTTATTCCAAGCCTCTACAAACTTCGGAGGCGGTTCTTCATCCCAATCTGAATGATATGACCATAACTGTTGGACAAACCAAACTTATATGATAAATTATGTGAGCTTGGAGTCCACTGCAAACCCAGAACGCTCAGAAATTCTGAAGGAAACTGAACAGCTGTTTGCGATCGTAAATTTTTCGGAATGGTATCAAAGACCTCATTGTCATTGACCGCCCATTTTACCATTTCGAAACCTCCTGCCTTAAAAACCGACACTATCTCCAAATAAATTCTCTTGGCTTCATCCACTGACTCCACACTAGATCGTCCATGTACATGCTATTACTAGCAATATTAGAGGCCAGCGGACATACTTCAGCTTGATCGCGAGTTAATTTTTGAATAACTCTCAAAGCTAAATAGGGCGAGCTTTTAACAACAAAAGTAACTATTGTAAGTTCAAAACAGAATAAATCTTCTTGATTCGAATCACGCCATAATATACGTTGAAAATTGTGATGATCTTCACATAATTTGATTTGCAGGTACATCTGTTTTATTTCTGCGGTTAGCGCAATTTTGAATAATCTAAAATTGATGAACAAGCTTAATATATCGTGTTGAAGTCTGCACCTGTTAAACAATAAATCATTTACACAATACGAGCTATCAGATTTACAACTAGCATCCATAACTATACGAAGTGGAGTGTTGGTACTGTCCTTAGGTATTCCATGATGCGGAATAAAATAGCTACCTTCACTTATCCCGTGTTCAATATTAACCTTTCTCAGAAACCCTTTTTGACCATAATCTTCAATGATTTTATTATAGGAAGCCTTAAACGAAGGATTCTGATCAAATTTGCGCTCTAACGCTAAATATCTCCTCAATGCTATGGAATATGAATTTCCTAACTTGGATGGAGGTTCTTTGAACGGCAAACTAACTACATACCGGCCGTCACTTTCTCGGCGATAAGAATTTTTGAAGATTTCTTCACATTGAATATCTTCCAAATTCTTCAAATTTTGCTTGGGAATTTCTTCTAACTCCCAAAATTTTTCTACTATATTATATAAATGATCCTCAAAAACTACACTGAAACAACTAAACCTTTTGAGGGTACTATGAATAGGTACCTCTCCCATTATAACATACCAAAAACGGTTTCCAATGCCGAAAGCTTAGAAGCTGGCTTTCTAATGGTTTTATTTCCCAATAAATAACCATAAAGTTGAGCTCCTCACAAAATTCGGAAGCAATATATCTATCGATATATGCACTTGGCAATGAATCTATAATTTCCTCTATCACTAATACTTGAATTGGATAAACGCATGAAGGATCGACATTTGATAAAATAGTTAATTTAACGTGTCCCAAAACTTCCTGCGATGAATTGCTAATACCACTTATAACAGATTTTGTGAAAATGTGGCGTTGACTGCCAGAATCTAGCAGTACTCGAGCTTTGTGCATTAAACCAGTTTGACCAAGAATACTTACTACCGCAGTACCCAACTAACTTGTACATGGTACTTCAGATCCTCTGATTTTATTGCGAGCTAAAACCGAACATAAACTGATAAACTTTTTCTGACGATGTCAACCTATCATGCTGACCATTCGTATCGCGGAGATTTAAAGGTTTAGATGGTTTATTCGAATCAGAGTTATGACCTGACTCTGTAGTTTCATCTACTTTATTAACAAGTGAAGTAGAATTTGAATTATAGAAATGCGATAGGCTATGATGTCGCAATTGACAAGTTTTGCAATTCAATTCACTATTACAAGATACCACTTTATGCCGACCTAAACAATTTAAGCACAGACGTTTTTCTCTAACCATTTTATAATGGTTATGGGGACTTTTTCAAGAACTGTGAACACTTCAATATTGTACGTAAGTTGCTATCGCATATATCACATTTGATTGGTGATATAGTCGTACGTTGTGTGCTTATAAATGTATGTGAGCCCTTTAATTTCATCGTGTTTGGCGTTATGCTTTTTACTAACTGAGAACTTCGACTAGAATATTTAGCTTTTTCTTCAGCAAACGTGATAATATCTGAGTATGATGGTAAGGAAGAATCCCGTCTATTATTTTCAAAAACTCTTTGCGTTTCTGCATCCAACTTTTTCAAAGCTAAATAAGAAAATAACAAATCTGCTAAGTCAGGTACATTCAGACCCTTCAATGCTCGGACCGATATATCAAAATTGGAGATAAAACTATTCAATTGATCTGAACCATATATTTCCAATGGTTTAAATTCGAAAATTTTGTCTAAATGAAAATTCGAAAACTGTCGCTTGTCTTGATATTTCTTTTCCAATGCTTCCCAGATAAGTTTATAATTAGCACCTATCGGTGGTATTCCAGCGAAGACATCTAAGGCCTTTGAATGAAGTTTGCCTACTAAATAATGTATTTTATCAACATCACTCAAGTCTTTATTGTTATATATTAAATTAGCAAACCATTCGTGAAAAACTGGTCAATCCTGAATATAACCTCCAAACGTGGGTAACGATATTTCAGGAAAACGAGCAAAATATTTAACGGAAACGTTAGTAGAAGTAGCCGGAAGCTAGATGTAGAACCGTCCGAATTCTTACCGAAAACAACCCTGGCAATGTCTTCAATATGACAATACAGTTCATCAACCGCTTCTAGTGCTGCGAATCTAACTTAGCATCCCTATTAATCTCTAGTCAATTCATTTATTTGATTTAAAATACTAATAAATTCTTGTTTACTCTCCTCTAGCGTTTCATATCTTATTTTGAAATTTTTCAAATTAGCTCTGATATTAATTTTTTGACCATCATCGTAAAGCTTTTGCATTCTAGAAAATGAAAAGTTTCTTTTTCCTACAAGTAACTTTTAATTCAAGATTTTCATTCATTTTCTATAAGAACCAATTATTTTAATGAATGTCAATGAACCACTTTCTATGAGCTGATATTAACCAAATGTAAATCAGACAGAAAAAGTATTGTTTCAGATATCTGAAATTTATGTATCTACCTATATGAACGTTATATTTTCTAGTGATTGAAATAAACAATGATTCCAAACTAAAAAACGGAGAGCTGTAACATGTGGCACGATAAGAGATCGATTTGTTCTACACTATCCAATTCAATGCAACGAACGAAAATAATCTAATGAATAAGTTTAATAAATCTTGATTTATTAATTTTGTGCAAAAACCCAAATAAATAATAATCAACTAAAAAACTAAGAAACCGACTATACGGCGCGAAGGTACCAAAAATGTTTTGTACTGTATGAATGGACTGTATAGGAATATATAATTTGGGTTTATTTTTATATCTTTATGTAATAACCAAATGTAAAAACTAACTAAACTGATTGACTTACCACAGTTTGGTGTCACAGCTATTTTTTACGTCAAACACTATTACCTGTAATATCATAGGAAAGCGGAAAGGAATCAAGGATACCGGTAAAACCAAACCAAGAATGTAACTACACAAACCGTGATACTTCATAAAACTCAAAGTCACAATTATTGTCTGATATTTGATATATCCAAACTATATCCAAAAACAATCAAAAATAACGCGAAAAACTGAGCAGATTGATCTCGAACCGTTTAATTGCTCTATATTCTACTAATTCTCGTCGCTGTATCGGTTATGCCCGCTACACACATAACGATATATCGTAACGATATAACTGTGCAGTCAATTTGCACAGTTTTATCGAACGTGTGTATGACAAATCTTTGCAGATAATTTCATCTGCACAGTTCATCGGTGGCAGTTGTATTTTCTATTCGATAAATCGTTGATACTTGCGTTTGCACAGTTTTATCGTTTCGTGTGGATACGACGCCGCGATCTATTCGACCGATCGCTCAATTTATGAAACAGTTTGCTGTGAGAGCACAAGTCCGTTTAAACATGTCGGAACATGATCGAAGCGGACACCGCGATCAATTAGAGGAATTCATTCAATGTTATCGTATTATTATCGTATCGACTTATTGCTTCTCTCATTACAGTGTTCCTTTTCTGAATCAGCGGGGTGACTAAAGCCAAGAGGGTTAAGTACGTCTCCTCGTTCATTCTTAAATAGTTATGCCAATCTTTTGCTGCCAATTTCAACTCATCTCATAAATTTATATGAGAGTATGACTTCCGTTTTAGAAGCCAGTCCTTACACCACACACTACATGATTTTTTTTCTTTAAGCATATCATCAAACCCAAAAGTGCAAGTGCATCTTCATCATCTTCCGTTATTGCCGATGACATGTTTCTCGCGCGAGCTTCTGTGTACAACTGACAATATCGACGCAGATATCTGTGCCATGTAGAGGCACCAGGGCTATTCGATTTAACTGTGCAGTTTGAAATCGCAACGATATATCGTTATGTGTGTAGCGGGCATTAACCGAATATACAACATCGCCACACGTGTGTTCTGATATCACGGAAAAGTAAAAAATATTTCAATACCAAACAACTACAGAGGAAAAAGTAAAAATCAAGGTATTGAAGATAAAAATATTGATGGACGATTTAAACTTGAAATAAAACTACAATTCGAAGTGAATTGAAGTAGTCTAAAACTTTGAAAGAGAGATATGCAGATAATTATGAACTACCTAATAATCAAGATACTAAATCGCAAAAGTTAAGTTGGAAGGTATCAGTTGAAGAAAATGTTCCGATCGTCCACCTCATAACATTTATTCTATATATACCAGTTAACCCCAAGGCTGACTCCATTTCTATCGGTCCCGCATCACGCTTCAGCTGACAGCCTCCTGACACAACAGTGAACGTTTTCAGGCAGCTACAGTAGATGGCAAACCCTCTGTGGCAAGGAAGACCGTAGCCAGTTTCAAGCTGTAAGCCCCCATCCCTCCATAGTGACTCCTGTTCCGCACACCTGTCACTTAGGACGGTTCTGTCAGAATCTCTCAACTCCCGGCGCAACCCAAAGACACCTTGTATTAACCCACACTCGCATCAGCTGCTACAGATCTTCTTCTTCGGGTTCCAGCCTCCACACAAGATTACTATGGCCCCTCATTCACACACATTCACCTGTTCATCCCCATTCATATCCTTAATGTTTAAGAAAAACCAAGTTCTAAGAACATTAAATGAAAATAAACAAAAATATTCAAAATTGCACCAGATAGACTAAAGCTCCTCATAACATATATAAAGCATCTCGAAAGATAAACAGTGTTATCTAGTGAAGGCCATCCTCCAAGGAAGATGGGGTAAGAGTCGCAGCAATCACCTTAATAACACTGGTACATGCCCATCACTCGACTTGTCGATAATCAATATACTTCTAGAAATTTCGGTAAGAAACGATATAAGTTTCATCCGAAAAAAACGTTGGCCTCGACCAAAAATAGAAAGATTATGATCAGTTGTATGTTAGACAGACAACTGACCAAAAAAGGAAATAAAAAGAAAACTTCATAGTCACTCGAGACCAGGGATCCATATGGAGGGAGGGCATGTTGGTTTCTGATATTAATAAAGTCTCAAAACCACAAAAAGACTTCCATCGCCACTCTGGAGTATCAGAAGTGACGATGTCTAATCCGAGAGAAAAATGAAAATTAAAAAGTCAAAATCAGTAAGGTCAAAAATCAGTGTAATCTGTGTCCTTTAAGAAGGTGAGAGTTCTCATAGAAACTCAAGATACACTGAGTGCCTACACACTAGATAAAGATAAGATATATATGTCGACACACCAGCAAAGATAAATATCAACGCAACACAAGACTGAAAGATATTTGAAAAATATGCGTCTAGATTTAGACAAGTCAAAATCGGTAAATACATAGCTTAACTATTGTGATGTATTACTAATACACACAATAAAACACCTGTTACTTCAATTACTATATTCAACTTAACTGACTTCTTACAAAATTATACCCCACACTTCTCTCTCTCTCTCTCGTTCTGCGCTCCTACGCAGTTTACCTATACATCAATATCTCACATATATTTTTACCCCTCAAAAAAAAATTTTTTTTGTTAGAGAGAGAAACAACAACAAAACAATTAATATTTAAATTGACAATATAATATAATATAAAATTCCTATTAACTAAATGACAAAAAAAATTTATGTATATGTCAATCTTTCAATAGGTTTAACTATTCTTTTTGGACGTAAATTATCTGTTGTAGTTAATTCAGATGTGATAATGTTGGTATCGATGCCTTCAGTCACTTCCCCTTCTAAAGGATTATGTGGAATAGTTGAATTGTTGAAATGATATTTTTTTAATTGATTTACATGTCGCTTCCAAATTATGTTATTTAATTCCGGAATTTTCACTAGATAAATATTTTTTCCCATTTTTTTTTCTATTATCCCTTTAATCCACTTTGTTTTATTGATTATCCTATAATCTCGGGCTGTGACCGACTCACCGATGTCCAAATCTAAATCTCTAGTACCCTTATAATAATATTTTTGTTTATTTTGTTTTGTTAGAACACGATTTCTTAGATTTTCCGAGAATTTATTATGAATTAAAGAAGGAGGTAATAAATGATCAAACCTGGTACGCAATTTTCTCTGAAACATTACTTCTGAAGGGCTTACCTCTAAAGTAGAATGCGGAGTGTTTCTATAATCAAAAAGGAAATTATTTAAAACAATATTTAAATCTACAGATTCTGATTTAAATATTGCATTTTTCACGGTTTTCACCGAATTTTCAGCCGCTCCGTTTGACGATGGATGAAAAGGAGGAGACGTAGTATGTTCGATATTATTTTTCTCTAAAAAATTATTAAACTCTACGCTCGTGAACGTCCGTGCGTTGTCTGTAACAACCTGTCGCGGTAATCCAATTCTTGCGAAAAGAGATCTCAAAACGTCGATTGTGATTTTAGAGGTGATTGATTTCACTGGAAAGATCTCCACCCATTTTGAATAGGCATCTAGTACTATTAGGAAATACCTATTCATAAAAGGACCCATAAAATCTAAATGCAATCTATCCCAATTTCCTTCTGGACTGGGCCACGGTTTCAATAAAGCTTTTTCAGGGCTCTTTTTATTTATTAAACAATTTTCACATGATGTACACAAATTTTCAATATGCTTACCTAAACCCGGCCACAAAAAATACGGCCTAGCCATACTTTTACTTTTTACTATGCCCATGTGCGATTTATGTAGGTCTGTCAAAATACTATTTCTCAGTGAATATGGAATAACTAAACGGTTATTCCACAGTAAACAATCGTTATCTATACTAAGCTCGTCTTTAATGCGCGCGTATGGCTTCAAAATATCAGGAATTTTGTACGGCCATTTTGTACATATCAACTTTTTTACATTGGTTAATATATCATTCTTTAAAGTCGCTTCTTTGACCATTTCAAAGTTCAACGGAAAATTTCTGTTATTTGAAAAATAATTTATAAAGTTCACTTCAACATCGTATCCACTTTCCTTCGAATTTTCTAACGGCAATCTAGACAAAGAACTGCATAATTAAACTCCGATTTTACAAACTGAATATCATAATGGTAGTTGGAAAGTATAACTGCCCATCTTCGCGAACGATTAGCCGAAAATTGGGGAATATGTTTTGCCGGATGAAAAATTGTTGTGAGAGCTTTATTATCTGTTAATAACGTGAATTTTCTCCCATAGAGGTATTGGTTAAACTTAAATAAACAAAAAATTATAGCTAACCCTTCCTCCTCTCTGACTCATCCGCTTTTCCGATTCCGATAAAGTTCGCGACACAAAAGCGATTGGCTTTTCGTCCCCGTTTGATAATATATGCGATATCATTCCTCCTATACCATAGTCCGAAGCATCTGCAAACAATTTTACCGGTAGCGATGAATCATAGTGTACTAATATCGGGGCTGATGATAATAAATTTTTTATCTTATTGAAAGCTGTCTGACAGTTGAGCGTCCATTTCCAAACCGTTTCAGATTTTAGTAGTTTATATAACGGATACAAAATAGTCGATAATTTAGGGACAAATTGTCCATAGTAATTAATTAATCCTAGGAAGGCTTTTAACTGTGTAGTATTCTGCGGAATGGGAGCTTTCGCATAGAAATTTTTCCATAGAAATTTTCAATCCTGCATTCTGTAATATTTTCAAAAGTTGTTCCAAACGAAACAAGTGTTCGTTTTCATCTTTACCCGTTATAAGTATATCATCCAGAAATACAACAACTCCCTCAAGACCTTGTAGAAGAGAGTCCATTACTTTCTGAAATTTTGCGGGAATACTGGCTATTCCAAATGGTGCCCGAGTATATTGAAATAAACCTTTGTGCGTAGATATTGTTGTTAACTTTTTAGAATCTTCATCGAGTTGTATTTGTTGATATGCACTAGTCAAATCAACCTTACTAAACTGAGCTCCACCTTGTAATTTTACGAACAGTTCATTAATGCGTGGTAAAGGATATTGATCAATTTCAATATATGGGTTAAGAGTAACCTTAAAATCTCCGCAGATGCGTATGGAGTTATCTTTTTTTAAAACAGGAACAATCGGTGTTCCCCAAGGAGAATAATTTACCGATTCAATTACGCCCAATTTTAAAAGACGACTCAATTCCGTTTCCACCTTTTCTTTCAGCGCAAACGGTAATGGCCTTGGCCTAAAAAATTTTGGCTCGAATTTTTCTGATTTTAATTTGATCGATACGTAGCCTTTATTGAACGTACCAAGTTTATTATCAAATAGTTTACTATATTTATTTATTAAATAATCAACTTTGTTAGTAGAGATGAAATGCAATTGAGAAATATTCAATTGGAATGCTGTGAAGAAATCGCGTCCTAACAACGGCGGTTCGTATGCTTGCCTTATTATGAAAATTTTCAAATTTTCACAAGTGTTATTGAAGGTCACCTTACAATTAATGTATCCTAAAGGAAAAATACAATCACCATTATACAACTTAAAGGTCTTATCTGTTTCCATAATATCATAACAAGCAAAATTTTGTTTATAAAACTTCTCTGAAATAACTGAATAACTTGCTCGTGTATCTAATGTGAAAATAAATTGTATATTATCGATTTCTACATAAATTTTGATTGCTTGAGCATTAGATTCAATATTAAACAATGAGTCTTTTTCACAAAATGTCTCATTTTCTAAATAATTTTGTGAGCTACTAGCCTGACCTGTTTTATTATTATTTAATTTAGTATTTATGTTTTTTGATTTACACACCGTCGCCAAATGACAATAGCATTCCCTAAATGAACACTTATCTGATGGGTGATTGCGTCTACCGCAAACGGTGCAGGCTGCAGATCGTTGCGGAGCATCGAACGGCGCCGATTTAACTTTTCTACTCGAAGACGGGACCATACATGAACATCTGGTTTGCCTACCTCCTGTGGTAAGCTGCGTTTTGTTGCGTACATAATACATATCTGTTTCTTGTTTGATTTGTGGTGATCTGAAATCTTGTCCTTGTGACACAGCTGATTTTGCTGTTGCTAGTTCGATTATATCTTGGAATGTTTTGGTTTTTTTTTCTTCCATAAGGCGATCTTGAACTTGACTTTGATCGTACCCAACAATGTATATGTCTCGAAGTACTAAATCCAACTCCTGCGATAAAAAATCACACACAGATGCTATATCGCGAAGCCTTGCGGCCCACTCCCGTGAAGATTCATTGACCGTTTTTTTTTGCAGTATAAAAACGGTATCGAGCCGAAAACACAGCAATCCATGGTTTGAAATGATTATTCATTAAAGTGATTAAATTTTCATAACTTTTGGTTTCTGGGTCATTAGGTAAACACAGATTATGCACTAACTTATAAGCATCTTCACTTAACGCATTCAGTAATATTGCTCGTTTACGCGCGTCTGTAGTTATTTCATTCGCGGTGAAATAATTTTCAATGCGTCTTTTATAAATTGTCCAATCAGCATTTACCGGATCAAACTCTCGCAATTGCCCGATCACTTCGATTGCAGCCATTTTATCACTAAACAATAATTTATTTTCTGCGTGGATACAACAGAGTATTTGGATATGCTAAAACTTGTTAATTTCTTTTCAAAGATAGTATATCCTCGTAGCCAGTTGTGATGTATTACTAATACACACAATAAAACACCTGTTACTTCAATTACTATATTCAACTTAACTGACTTCTTACAAAATTATACCCCACAGTTCTCTCTCTCTCGTTCTGCGCTCCTGCGCAGTTTACCTATACATCAATATCTCACAACTATGAATACATCTAAGACATTTGAAAAAGGTAAACAATAACAAAAAACAAGAGAAATTATCAAAATAGGAAAATGTAGAAAGTGCGTTCGGTGCTCAAAATGTAAATGACAATAATAAGTAATGATAAATAGATATTCATAGGTTTCGAATTCGATATCTCATGAATCAAAAAAAAATTGTGTTGACCAATTCAGAAAAGAAAATCTTTAATTTAATTATTGAACGGAATTTTGAAATTAATTTGAAAAAGTAATTTTTAGAAATATTTTAAAAATCAATCTACTGTATAATTGAAACACAAAATAATTGACAATACTTGATATCAATTAAAAATGAGAAATCAAAAATATTATGTCTAGTTGTTATTTGACATTTATGTTCGTGTGCCACCCAATAAAATTTATGTTTCTATAGTTGCCTATACCACCAGCCTGAGGTAAATTATCAGCTTCACATGATGCACAAATTTTATAATTGCAAATATGGAACATTACAGATTCCCGCATCTTAGGCCAATAATATAGCGAATATAGACTAGACAACGTTTTTGAAACACCTAAATGGCAAGCTGTAGATTTATCATATAATTTCTTAAGTAATTCTAATCTATTGCTAGTAGGTACCCCAATTTTCCACTCTTTCATACGATCTAAGAACTCCGAATTACACAGTATATGTTTATACAAAATATTACCAACAACTTCGAAATCTGCATAAAGATGTGGATTAGTAGTCACTTTATTCAACATCTCTCGATACCATCTATAAGGTTTGATTGTCGGTAAGTCCAAAACAGCGGTTTTCAATGCTTCAGGAATGCGAGACAATGAATCAGGAACATTCATAAGCACTCCAGAACGATGAACTATGTCGAATGCATGACTTGATAATTTCAGAATCAATCTTGCTATTCTGGGTGATGGATTTTTCATCGTGCCGAGCCAAATGGGGCTTGAGTGATCCGTTATCACTGTTAAGCGAGTTTCCTCGATATAAGGACAAAAACGTTCAATAGACAACAATATAGCAAGGAGTTTCTTTTCAGTGGTTGTATACTTCCTTCGGCATTTGTTCAAGGTTTCACTAAAATATGCGATGGGATGTTTTACACCGTCATTCTCTTGAAACAACATACCTCCCACGACAACGTTAGATGCGTCATAGGCCAAGAAGAACTTTTTTAAAAAATCAGGACTAGCCAAAATTGATGTTGTTGAAACTAACTTAATTAGTTTCAACAACATCAATAGTGCTTCAACGAGGTGCTTCAACGAGGGTCCTATAACCACATCCATCAGCTTACACATAGCCTAAGCTAAATAATGGAGGCCAAAAGGAAGAACATTAAAACAAAACAAACCTCTACCTTGCACTGAAAAAGCGGTCTTCATTTTAGATTCTTCCTCAAGAGGTATTTGAAAGAAAGCAGATTTCAAATCTATTGAACTGAAAAATGAAGCACTATTCATCTTGCTAATTATTGTGTCTATTAAAGGCATTGGATAACTATTCGGCATCGTAACAGAATTTAATTTCCTACTATCAAAACAAACATGGTGAGTCGCATCTCTCTTATCCACCAACCTAAGTGGAGATAACAACGGTGAACATGTAGTCACTGGTTTTATTACTTCTAATTTCAACATTTTATCGATGTCCTTATTCAAAATCGTTTGCATAGCAGGTGATAAAGGATACTGTCTTTGCCTAATTGGGCCACCCTGTGTTAGGATAGTGTGGGTGTATAGATGTATCCTGCCATTTTTATCTACTGGACCGATAGTTCTGAAGAGGTCAATGACATCACCTAACTCCTCTCTTTCAGAAGGCAACAAATCAATAACATTTCTAATTGTGTGTACGATTGCGGTAAATTGCAAACATGTATCACAAGCAAAATGAGAAAAATCGACCTTAATATCGAATAACTTCAAGAAATCTACACCCAAGATGTGGAAATGGACGGTACTATGAGAACTCTAACATCCTCAACGACATCATTTAACATGATAGGAAGGGACACATAGCCCAAAATACTCTGTACTTTGCCGTCTGCAGTTGTTAGACTAACAGAGACATCATGATCGATAGAAAAATTCAAAATTTTTAAAATATAAAGAAAAGATGATCCAATAATAGAAATGTTACTGCCACTATCTAAAAGTGCAGAAACAACTTCATCAAATATAGTAACAGTTAGGTATGTTCTATTATCATTAGCAAAAATGTCTGTGTTTGGGGCCGCTTAGGATTTGACGATTTAAAAAGTTTATCACGTTCTCTGGAAAGGCACGAAAAATACCAGGAACATGTCGTGTCGCGGATCAAATTTAAATTGCTCGGAAAATAAAACATAATTAATGTTATTGATACAGCACGTGTTCAAAAGTTGGAAAAATACAATGAAAAAGTTAAGGAAATCAGAGAAAAATCACGGAAACTGGTCGACATTATATTATTCTTATGTCGCCAGAATATAGCGCTTAGGGGACATGATGAAACAGACAAATCAAGTAATAAGGGATATTTTAAGGAACACCTTGATCTATTTTGCAAATATGACGAAAAGCTGTATATTTTCATTGACAACGCTACAGTTTTCTCCGGAACCTCAAGATCAACTCAAAACGAAATTATAAACTCTGCTAGCTATGTTTTGGAAACTTTTATCGAAAATGAACTTTAAAATGTTACTTCTTTTTCCTGGCAAGTAGATGAGACAACTGAAATTAGCTATAAATCGCAGTTGTCGATAATATGGAGGTTCGTAAGAGATTGAACATTATTTGAGCGATTTTTAGGTTTTCATGATGTCAGTTCCGGAAGGTTTGCCACCGTTTTATTCGATTTTTCAAATGAGAAATTTTCAAAGTTTAATTTTCAATCTAAACTTATAGCACAAACCTATGACGGAGCAGCGGTTATGGCTGGCCAGTTAAACGGTCTACAAACAAAAATTTAATCTGTTGCTCCTCAAGCTATTTTCACACATTGTTATGCACATAACATGAATTTGTTTTTAAGTAACGCTTGTAGTTCTATTAGGCAAGTTAGAATTTTTTTTTCAAATTTATCAGCATTTTCAACATTTTTTTCAAAATCAACAAAGCGCACAAAATTTCTAGATGCAATAGTAGGTGACAGAATTCCAAGTAACGCATCAGCTAGGTGGAATTTTACTTCAAGAGCCATCTTTACTATACACAATAATAAGGATAAAATTTAAGAGGCTCTTAATTCTATAGTCGAAAGTGAGGAATTTTTCACGGATAAAGTAACTTTAAATACCGCACGCAGATTAATATCTTACTTACAAGATATGGAATTTATATATTTTTTAAACATCTTCAAATCAATTTTTGAACAAACAGAAATGGTTTTTCAAATCTTACAGCACAAGTTTTCAGATGTGATTCACTCACGAAATCGGCTCAAGTTTCTTCTGGAAAAAATTTCAGAATTTCGTGCAGAAGTTTATTTTAAAAAACTATTCTCTGTATTTCAAACTACTGATGATACGACTCAATTTAACCCAAAACGAAAGAAATTCAATTTCGCAGATATGGAGCTTCACTATAAGCAAATATTTTATGAAATTTTGGATAATAAGGGGTCAAATAGAAATAAGGTTCTCTGATTTAAAAGAACTGCATTTCATCGACTTACTCAATAACAATTTGTTTACCGGATTTTCCGCTAATTTTCTAGATAACCTTTTAGAAAATTTATGTCAAAAATACACTTTTTTTGATAAGGACCTAAAAAGCGAACTGTGTGTTGTTTATAATGACAATGAAGTTTTGGGGCAAAATCAAAATCATGTGATGACTATTAAATACCTTTTTGATAATGATTTGGATCAAGATTTACCCCAAGTTTATAAACTCTTATGTCTAATTGTTTCTATCCCTGTGACATCGGCTTCCGTAGAGCGCTCGTTTTCCAATCTTCAGAGAATTAAAACTTATTCACGATAGTCAATGAGACAGGATCGTTTGCAAAATATTAGTTTGTTGCCTATTGAAAAAGAATTCGTGAAACTTTTGGCGAAAGACAAAAAAATTTATGAGGATATTATAGGTCATTTTGCTAACGTTAAAGATCGCAGAATCCCGCTAATCTTAAAAAATATATAAAAACTTTTTATTTGCTCTCACCAGCTGTCTCACACATATTTCTACAAAGCAAAAAAGGTAACACCTCTTGTAGCCTCCTTAAACCACTTCACGAGCCGCCACTGCACCCCACCTCCTTTCTTCCATAAATTAACTAGCCTCGCCCATTCTCAATTTACTTGGACATACATTCAATTGAGGTTTCAAGGAATTTATCTATTCTTATGAATTCTATTGATATGAATTTTAATATGTAAATTGATTATAAAAGAGTACATGTCAGAGTCATAAGAACCTTATTAGCGGTAAATATAGAAATAACTCATATTCATTTGATCAAATCAATGGATTCCTGCCAGAAGAAGAATTATAATAGTTTGTGAAACGGACCTAATAAATGTATCTAACCCAAGTTTATTTTGGTCTGTTGGAATACTTTCATAGGTTGTGTTTTTCAGATAAAATTACTTGAAGATAATATAGAAAAGATTCAGCAAAATATTGGCAGGCAAAGACACCCCTACAAAAGAGTAAGTTTTAATTAGCTGCTAACTTAATCCTTTGAATATTTTTACATGTCATGAAATTAGTGAAAATATTTCACATAGTTCAGATGTCAATGAAAATACCAGAATGGTTTCCATTTATTCAATCATTTCTTCTCTTTCTGATGGAACTATTTCTTCTGAATAACCGGATCAACCAAAGTAATTCTACGATATTCGGATTTTTTTCATTTGACTGGTCTCTTTTTATACTATGAGTTCGAAAACTTGTCTTTCAGATTATTGGAAGTTTAACGACATATATAATATGTTTGTTTCAATTCATAGACTTGAACTAGAAGAGACAAATTCTTAAAATTATAAACTAGACTTTAGAATGTTTAAATTACATTATCTACTTTCATTTAGTAATATGAATTTTACAGTTCTATAAATTGTTTTGTAAGGGCACCTATTACAGAACTAGTGCTGTAATAGATGCCTTCACAGCACAAATGCTGTAATGAAGAAAAAACCGGTTTCATTAACATTTTTTGTTAGCTTTGCACCATTCTTCAAACTTCTGGTATTCCAACTCATATACCGCGCCTTGGATTTTGTCGGAACTAAACTTGAGATCGCTTCGTTTGCCGCTGCTTCTATATCAGAGGGTAAACTTCCATCAGAATCGCTCATTTTGAAAAGCGCTTTTTATATTTTTGAATTTATTTGACAAAGTTTCGACAGTTACCATGCGAAAGGTAACATAAAAAACTTGATTAGTAAACTTAATAGCAGGTGCATTTTTGAATGCCTTTTGCCAAATATTTTTTTATTCATAGATGAATGTAGATAAAATTTTGTAAAATATTTTTGTTGTAATTTCATATTACTATATATACCTACTATATTGTAATATGAATCTTTACACCACTAATATTGTAAATAACTATTGCAGCATTTTGTGATCGACAGTATTGATGTTTAATAGTTTTCGTCAATCATTTTCAATGTATTCAAACCTGTGTGAGGATAATTGGTATTTATTGATGTATTGTAATAATTGAATAATAACCCAAGCAGCATCAAAGTAGCAAATGCCGAGTTCGGAACTTTTAATAGGTCGTTGTTACGAAACTATCACTAAAAAACGACTTTCAAGAATTTTCTACTTTTATTTAGACATTTTTAGTAACTCTGCAGTTATTATCACTATAAATTTGAATTTGTTTTTTCAGTTTCAGTATTTCTTAAAGTTTCTGGAACGTGACTGTTACTATGTAAAATAACTTTGCCGCAAAGACTTTCAAGTTATATTTGCTAGTCCCAGTAATTTTGTCTAGAACACTTAAAAGTTTTTATGTCTTTATGCTAGCATTAAAAGTAACTATGACGTCGTTTATACTTTTGAAATTCCTTCAAAGTTATGGAAGTGTGTAGTAAAAAAATTCTATATAGGACCTACAATTAGAAATTTCAAAACTCGAATACACGAACACCAACGTAGCTATATTAAGCAGAAAACGGACTCTAATTATGCGTGTCATCTTATTCAAGAAAATCATACCTTTAATAACAATTATAATATATTACAGTTGAAAAATAGTCTCCACAAAACCAACTGATGCGAATCCTTTTTCATCAATAAATATAAAAATTACAGAAAGCTTGTTAACGACCAGTTGAAGTAAACCCTTCTCCTCTCCTTAATCTGTTCAATGTACCTACCAATAGCTCTGAATGAATTGCTTATTGTTATTAAGTTTCTCTAAGAACCCCCCTGTGTTATGTTCAATTTTTCGTATAAATAGATTGTTTTTTAGTACCATAATTTAGTACGAGATGAAGTCAATGTTATGATGAAACGCGTTTACATATAAAAAAAATTTTTAGGTAAAATTAACTGTTTCGCTTGTCACGAAAACTACTTCACAGTAACTTTTACTTCTCATTCTTCCTTAAAATTATCACAAAGTTCTAATTACTTAAAAAAAACTTTATAGGGGCTTCTTGGTGTTGGAAAAGTCTGTTTTTGTTTTGTGCTGTGCAAATGTCAGCTTTGAGAAAAACTAAAAGTTATGGATCAGCTCTTAGGCCTTCCTTTCGCTTCACTTTAAATGAAACAATACTCTGTCTTTCTCTCACTTATGTGGAACAACCGTGAAATATATGAGAGGCTCTTTTTGTGTCGTCCCCATTTTAAACACCGACATTATTTTTTTTATTTATCACATGCAAATATACATTCAATTCGAAACACATGCAGCATGCACTAAACGCTATAATGCACTCATTAATTATAGGTTAAAATTCCAATAGGAACTATATCGTGGCTTTGGGAACTTCGAGGTTGTTTTGTAGTTATCGCGACTATATAGGTACCTACCTTGAAATATCTATAACAAATATTGTACTGAATGGTAATAATGACTTTAAAGTGATAAAAGTGTAGTGACCGCTACTTATAGTGAAGTGGCAAATCCTTCAAACATACAGAAGACGTAATATATGGAATGGTCAAAAAATCAGAAAAAAATATAAATTAAAGTGAAACTGAACTCATATAATTAGTAGAAATTTAAAAAAATATATTTTACCAATTTTGTGCATTTTTATCATTGCCTTCCTGAAAAAATAGTGTTGAAAAGTGTATTTAAAAAGGGCGCATTGTTTTTATGAATCTTTCAACATCACACTTCACAGAATTTTTCAAATTGTTTTTCATTTCTTTTTAGTCGGAGCTCGTAAATCAGCAAAGTTTTATGTACCCAAACCAGTTATAATATCTACTCAACCAGGAAAATACTTCTTCCATTCAGTTGAGGAGGCTGAATAATGATAATATGCAAGACACAGAAAGAAAGAAGCAGATGCTAAAGTAAAGTAGGCGGAATGAAATAGCACGCTGGCTAGTATTTGGGAGGTCTCGGGTTCAATCCTCGGGGCCGACTGGTCTGCCATGAGTTTTTTCAGAGGTTTTTCCATGGTAATGTAAGTCACTGCTTGCATACTTACGAGGCGACTGCTGGGCCAGTATTAATCCTCTAAACCCTACCCATACTTCCTATGTTCCATAAATATCTCGTCCCAGCTATAATTAATGCACTTGTATACACAAGTGTATCCTCCGATCTGGCTGAAGGAGTTAATCCCAAACTCAAGTTGCCCGTCTCCCTGACCCATACTTCAGGGAGGGATGAAACACGTTTGTTTCCTTTTTCCGCTGCTACGTTTCCGCTACGTAGTTTGAACGTGAGAGCGACGTAGCAGTATAATTTCGGGGGTAGTATTTTTCACGTAACTATCACCTTCAAAATGTTCCCCATTTTGGTTGTAGGCACTTAATGGGACCGTTAATAACGTTCCCGTCACTAGTAACTATAACTTTACAGTTCCCAACAATAGTCGCCGAGTCGTATCAAGGACAAAAAATTCTGCTTGGGAATGCAAGATTTTACAGTTTTAAAATTTACTTAAACACACGTTTATTAATTCTGATAATGATATATAAAAATTACTATTCCTGTGAAAAATAAACCTTATCTGCATGATGACCTCTTTGATATAATTATCTAAATGAGTTTAAGATAAAAATAATATAATATGTTATTGATGTTGAGACAAGTGTTTGTTCCATGTTAAAAAATTTGTAGTTATTTTCTACTTTGGCAAAAAATCAGATATAAATACCGTACTTCTTAAATATATATGTATATATATATATATATATATATATATATATATATATATATATATATATATATATATATATATATATATTATATAAATATATATATATATATATATTATATAAATATATAAATATATATATATATTAGTATATTGGGTCTATTGATTACGGCTTCCTCGATATTCTATTAATAATTGGATTTGTTAAATGCAAATTTTAGAGGCCTCGGTAGCCCTGCGGTAAAAGTTTATCCTTTGTACAATTTTTTTTTGCTAATCTGATGAACTGCCTTAGACGAACGCCCCCATATTAAGAGTTAATGTTTGGTGGGGATACTTAACAGAGTGCAAGGTTTCCCCCAATATATTAAACTGCCGCGCTTGAGTAAATCCCAAAATCCTCACTTGGGCTCCCCTACAATAACGAATTGATTGATAATGAGGATCAACTTGTTGAATAAAATTATTGAATACGTTTTATAATCTAAATATACATTAATTGAAATGAACAATTGGAATAAAATACATGAATAATTTTATATTCATAGTGACTATCAAATGTTGAAGAAATTACTAGTCCTAGACATATAAAAAAAGGAATTAAATATGTTAGTATAAACTAGATTCAAGCCACACGAATACATACAATCACATTGCGGTTACTTGAGGCTACCAAGACTTAAAAAGTCTTAGAGTTTGAGAAACTAAACCATAACTTCCACATCTATAAAAATTCCAATTTAATTCATGCATGGGCATCGTTACTTCATGCACGAAGTACATCGACTGGATTAATTGTTGAAAACTGCCCTGAAAATATCAGAGGGGAAATGATACGATAATTTTTAAAACTATTCTGTCAAATACTAGTCGACTACAGCTGGTTCCTACTAAGGGGGTCACTTAACCAAGATACTAGCCCTGATTTATTTAAAGTTAAACTTGATTATTGAACAGATATATGGATTTAACCTCTAAATCTGTGAAAGGATCCAGAGGTCAAACATGTTGCCTCTTTGTTTCATTGGTCTCGAACGTCAATGAACTAAATCGGTAGAGAGAAAAAAATACTCAAGAAAAGGAAGTTTATTTATCAAACAGAAACTCAGATTAACTTAATTATTTCGATCTTTAGGATAATATAAATATTCTTTGGCCATAGGTGACTGCGGCGTTCTTTCAATTAATTTCGAAGTTATAACAACTAGTTTTATTAAACAGCCTATTTCGCTGTTTTATTTTCATAACATGAATATGCGAGAACATGCTCTCAACATTGGCGGTTGAATGGTAGTCATAAAATATGAAAGATAAAAGTAGTCAACAGAGGAGATATTATATCATTGCCACGCTCAAGTAAAGCGACTTTGACCCAAAAAAAAGTAGTACGTCAACAGGAAATGCTCTGCCTTGTTCTTGAAGTTTACTCTTTCTCTATCGTTTTCGTAGAAACATTCACACTCACCACACATCACGAAAAAATACCTTCCTTGCATTTAAAGCTAGGTTAGAAATCTAGGGGAAGATATTCTGATTCTTCTTATTACCTCCTTTTTTTTTTGAAAACTCTTTATTGATATTACAATAATCCTTAATCCTAACTTTAGTAAACAGTAAACAATACTGGCCCCGAGATTATAAATATATTTAAGTTTAAATGCCAACAAAAATAAACCGGCTACAAGCCTGTAAAAATATTCACACACAAATACAAGTTTGACAGTAATTATATCAAAATATGAACAGTCTACATCAGGTATTCACAGCAAGACAGGCACATTGTATTAAATTTTTTTATGTATAATTTTAGACTCCTTAGAAAATGTTTCGGAATTGTTTTCAAATTATCTGCCAAATCATTAAAAGATCTAATTGCACAATGCACAGGACTGAACAAACTAATATCGGTTCTACTAGATTCTAAATACAGATTATTTCGTGTTCTCATACTATAAGTATGTACAAGAATTTGAGTATTAATTTACTTTTTCTAATTTTAATATTGCCTTTAGTTTATCGATGTCTAAATCTTTATATAATTGTTCGGTAGCAGACAGCATATTACAATTGAATAAAATCTTCAGTATTTTGTTTTGAAGTACTTGCATCCTAAGGCATTCTTACAACATGATCCCCAGACAGGTATCAAATATCGAAAGTGAGTTAGAAAAAATGTGTTATGAATTAGATATTTAGTCTTGCTAGTAAGATCTGCATTTATAAATGATCGGAATCACAAGAAAAAAATTTTCGGTTAGCTTTCTTAGATGTTTTTCCCAGCTTAGTGATTCATCAATAACAAGTACTTACTTCAGGACTGATCGCTGTAACATCCAAAATAATATAACAAAGCCGCTTAGCAATGAATCTGTCATAATTCCTTGGTGCAACAGCCAGAATCAAAAACATATTTTAAAAATTAAACTTAGTTTATTTAAAGGACGTTTTAGAATGAAACGATTTTTTTTAATACCTCAATAACCCTGAGAATATCAGGGGAGAAGAATGGGCTTGTTAATGAAACTATTTTGTCCAATACTAAACGACTACCGGCTGGTCCCCAACTAAGGGTGTCTCTTAACAAGAAACCAGCCCTGATTGATTTAAACTTAAACTTGATTATTAAACACTTATTCAAATAAAACACTCATTGAACGGTCGTTTATGTAACTTTGAAATCTCCAAATTGATTGATAGTTCATAATAAGTGTGGTCTCTTCGACGTTTAAACTCTGAACTGTCTGAACTAGGGGCATTCATTTAATATCGATGCATCGAATCCATTCTATGTTCACGTTACGATACATCGCATTGATTCGATGTTTTGACGAAGAATTTATCTATTCGATGCATCGAGTATTTTTATAATCTATGTTCATGTTACGATACATCGCATTGATTCGATGTTTTGACGAAGAATTTATCTATTCGATGCATCGAGTATTTTTATAATATAATATATAAACAATGAATAGTTTTTTTCACTATTTGTTTCAGAAAGTTCAGCCAAACCAAAAAAATATTCACGCGGCGACAAGAGACGAGGCAAGTTATAGATTACGGCTTGTTTTACTTTCTGTGACGTGCGTTCTTACCTTTCCTAGTGATTGTGATCCAGATTTGTAAGTTTTCAAATCCTTTTCATAATATTACTTGATGATATATATTTTGTATAATTTATATTTTATTCATAAAATTAGTGGTAAATATAGTTGGAAATAATGGGAGATAGCAGCCCGGGGATATCTCTCTGGGTTATAAATTGCTTTTCCCCGAATACTAAAATACTTTATGAACAATGGTATAATGATAAAGTCCTTAAATCAGACATTAATGTATTACAAAATGAAAATAATACAAATTGAAACTCAGGCAATGATACGGAATTACTTAGTGAAATAAATTCTTTGGCGGATGCAATTGCGACAGGTGTTGCTAAAAAAAACTTTGATAACTTTCGGTATAGACAATCTGATAAAGGCCCATCTGTGGTCGTTATTGAATCTTTAGATAGAAACATTGGTAATTTAAACCAACTGAATATAGGTAAAATGATTTATAATTCAGATAATTATAAAAATTATAATATAGTAAATATTTCAAGAAAATATCTCAAAAGAGTAGGTGTTCAGTTTGAAACTGTTATAGAAGCTAACAACTTCATTGAACATAATAATTTCAGTAAAAATGAATGTGTAATTTACATTCCGGCTAGGATGGTTACTGTCATGGGAATAGTTAGACACATAGGTACGGATATAACAGATGAAGACATAATAGAAATGGGAAGAGGCTTAAATCCAGAAGTTAATATAGTTAAGAGTAAGATTATTTAATAGAAGAATGAAAAGTGGAGATGAAGTTGAATTTGTGAAAACTAATACTTGTCTAATAACGTTTAGCGGCACAGCGCTCCCGAAATACTTTGAACTTTTTAATAATAGAGTAACTGTTGAACTATACGTTCCTCCAGTAATTCAATGTTTGAGATATGGGCACATTCGAAACTTTTGTCGTGGTAATTACAGATGCGCTAAATGCGGCGAGGGACACGATGAATATAAGCGCCAAACTAGAATAAGGGAGATTATGGCATTACATAATCTTTCGTTCTTTGAGGCAAATCAAATATGTGAAAAACCTAAAGCCCCGGTTCCGTCCGAATTTCCTTCTACGGAAGTCAATGTAAACGATATAGAAAGCTATAAAAATAACACAGGCATTACAGCGAGAACCAATTACGCGAATATAACTAAACATAGTAACAGCAATAGAAATGTCAATACATTACCCATTAAAAGAAAGAGTCCGTTTACTTCAGGCTATGACAGAACAGAGCAGGAAAAATGTTTTATAAAATTCACACCTCAGTATAAAAGAAATGGCAACTAATTGTCACCAAATAGTTATGTAAATACAAATAATGTAACAACAAAAGCCATTGTTCACCAAAATTTATAATTTGACAAAGATGATTTAGGAATCAAACCATTAAATAACAATAAGAATATGATGATAGAACTCCAATAGTGTATGATGAAAGTTATCTGGAGGCGGTTGAGTTGTTGGAGGATTCTCCATCTCCCGTGCTCCCCGGGAATAAAAAAAAAATCTTTCATATAGTTTATTTTTTTGAACTCCACTAGTGTTAAATGTATTTTTAGTAAATATTATATTGAAGAAATATATATATTCTTTATTATTCTACTCTATTAATGCTGAAAATATTACAACGGAATCTTAGATCTATAGCTAGCAACCTAGTGGATCTTAAAATTTTAAATGAAGCTGATGAATTTGATATAGGGTTAGGTTGCTTAAGTCGTACCCCTTAAGAAAGAAATTGTATAAAAATTAGGATTTATCATATAAATAGAAATTAAATATGTTATCCAAAACTAGTGTCAATATAGTTCTCATTTATTATAACGAAATTAGAAAATTTATATGCTTTCACATAAAATAAATCAAATCTTCAAAAACTCACATCGGTACGACTAAGGCATTCGGTTTCTTAAGTCGTACCACCTATAGCCTAAATCGTACCTTTCAAATTTCAAATTCAATTAATCAACAATAATGATTAAAACGTATTTTTTATTAATCTGTTTACATAACTGTTTATTATTGATTTCCAACTGAGGAGTGCGTAAAGAGTCCGATAATTTGTTTAACGCCTCGTCCATATCTTCTTGTTTCCACTTATTATAAATTCGCTTTGTTTGCGTTGGCATAATTATGGCTTACAAATAAAAATGAAAGCAACATCAGTTGACAATAGGAAAAAAACAAGAAGTAATGTCTCAAGTCGTACCAGTAGCTACGACTTAGGAACCTTATATGGGTACGACTTAAGACACGGCAAAATTTGAATTTAAAAGCAAAAATAACCTAGCATTGAATAAAATTTACAATATTTCGTTTCGACCAAACGATTATGTGAATACTATTGAATTTATATTTAAAGAGGAACATAATTTTATGAATAATTCACATGCAAGATTAACTACCAAACATATGCAGAAAATTATAAGAAAATTGAAATAAACTTACTTGATGATTGGATTTATAACGATGCTTCTTGTGACGGACAATAATACATAATGCAAGTTAGTTGACTCGAATGTATATCTAGTTGCAGTCGTATCTGCTGTTGTCGCCGTAGTTCGTTCAAAATTCAAGTGGTACGAATTAAGCAATGGTACGACTTGAGCAACCTTACCCTAATAGTATTATGTGAGACATTTCTCAAGGAAAACTAAAAAATCTTTGTTAAAAATTCTAGTATTGTACGACAAGATAGAGCAGACGGATATGGAGGCATTGCCTCCATTATAAAAAAAAATATTAATTTTGAAATTATTGATACTACATATCTGGACCTGCCTAAAGATTACAATTATTGGGGATGAAATTTGAACAGCTTAAAATATATAACATCTACTGCCTTCCAGATATTTCCTTGACTGAACAACATATGGCAGAACTGTATCCACATCTGAGTGCACCATGTATGTTATTAGGCGACTTCAATGCACAAAATCCCTCTTGGGGCTCTACTCTGTGCATTCATAATGGTAGGATAGTGTCTGAATTTTTAATGGATTCATCTTTCTCGATTTTGAATGATGGATCGCCCACTAGGCTTACGGCGCCATCTGCCAACCGTAGTGCGCCAGATTTGTCAATGTGTACGTCGGACATATCACTTCTGTGTTCATGAAGAGTCATAGAAGATACTAGACGACATATAAATACACGACCGCATTTTTTAAGCATGCGCATAAGCCACAATATTATGCGCCATTTTAAAAATTTAAATTAAGGCGCGAAAGTTCGTGAGTTGAAATAGCGTAGGAATGCAAACCATGCCTAAGATTTTCTCAATTATTATTTAACATCAATATGATATACAAATAACAATTCTAGGAGGAAACTCTTAATGCAATTAAAATTTGATTAGCCAAAAAATTTTGTAGTTATAAGACAAAAGACCAATGGTTATTTTTTTGAAATTATTCAAGAGCACCTGAGCAGGTGTATCGAACTGAGACCATTGCCCGAGCTAGGATTCATGTCGAGAGGGCAATAAGAAGAATGAAGAAGTCCAAATTTTAGATTTTATTCCACACACCCTTCAACAACGTGCTATTTGCTGTGCAGGTGATTGAGGCCCTGAAAAATTTGCAACCATCTCTTATCAGAGAAAATGAGGAATCATACATTTCAACAGAACTTGTCTAGTTTTGTTAAGAAAAATTTTGTGACAATTTTAGAATTTCATTGAAAATTTATTCATTTAGTTGTTAACCGGTTTGTTTAGTTTCATACTCGTAATCTGTAAGATTTAAAATCAATACATAAAATTACAAAATTATTTGCTACTGAATTTCCTCTTTATTTCACCCTATTAAGAAAGTGTAGCTTTCTTTTAAATATTTTATGTAACTGTGTGCCTATATGTTTTTACAGAGTAGACATAAAAATATGTATAAAGTATCTCTTATTCCAGGTAGTGTACCTACTTATATTTAATCATCTCTACCCAAAATTTGAAAAAAAAATAGTAAATTCTAGTCTACTTTAGTATGTTAAAATATTTATTTCAATTATAATGTCTGAACAAAAGTACATACTGAAACGGTGTTCTATAAGTAAAAATAGGTTTAAAGAAACAGGTTCAAAGCAAATAGATAATTTAAAAATGTTTTACTTGTTAACGAAACAATAACATATAGATAGAAGGTAGATCAAAACTGATGGTAACATAACTAATATGAGTGGAAAAAAAATGGTTGACAATAACAAGTAATATATTTAACAGAATTTATAAGTAATAAATGGAATAAAATTGGTTAAATAAAAATTTGGAATGACTAAAATATTTGCTTCCCAATCTCTGGCCTTCAAGATTTCCACAATTTAATTCCACACTCGTTAGGGGTCCAGGCTACCAGATAACATTTTTCCCTCTTTGTTATGTGTAGCTGTCCCTGTATTTGATTCCAGTATTTATGATTTTTATTTACCTTATTTTTTTAAATATTAAGTAGCTTCAACTGAAGGAATTAAATTTAGCACTACAGCTTCAGGCTCTTTTTGAAGGAGCCAAGTGAATCCAACCAGGATTAAATTGAAATTTTTTGGAAGGCTCTGAATTTCTGTGGAATTTGCAGGTCTTGCAGTGGCTGTGGGTTCAGGATTTTACAAAGGAAACATTTGTATCAAACTTCTTGTTTCTTCATTCCCCCTTTAGCTTATTGCGGAGCATTCCATGAACAAGCCTTCTCTGTTACACTAATATTGTGGTGTGCATGAATACATACTGCAGCCATGTGGTGACTTGTCCTCTTGGCAATCCCATTATCTGGATCAATGGACAACTGTAAGAAAAAGTATATTGTATATTATACAAGTAAATACTACAATAGTTTATTAAATGCAATTAATGAATTAAATCAATAGCATAGGTACAAATAAAAATCATATATGTTCGAATTTTACACGTTATTATGAATAAGCTATTGAGCATATAAAAATAACTATTAACACAGAAAAAATCCCATTGTCCTCAAAAGATCTTGCATCTTGAAATTTATAATCTTAAAATATTAGTTAAATAACATCTACCAGTTATATTTAACTCTAGGTACCTTGCTCTAGTATTTATACATAAGATACTCACTGGTATTCTCTCAAGAAACATATTTTATATTAAATATTCAAAAAAATTAATTCACTTATACAGAAATCAAGCACAACAAAAGTTTGTTTGGATAATGCATCGAGCATAACCCTATAAATTTGACAGCAACTTGCTGTCAAAATGTAGAGAAATTCCATTGCACTGCGCATGCTTAAAAATGCGGTCGTGTATTTATATGTCGTCTGAAGATACTGGCTCTAGCATTCGAGACCAGACCACCGAGGAAGCAGCATCGCCCTGGGAAAGCGGGGAATTCGACGGCAAGCGACTGAAACTGAAGACGACGAGGAGTGAAAAAGGACCTAGATGGGCTGAGAGATTGTTCATCAGACACGTTCTTCATCGATTCGCTAGTAAGCAGCAGCGCCCAACAGAGGACGGCACGGTGGGATGGAAGCGGATCGTCAGGTTCGAAGACGAATGATGCTCGTTGCAGACGACGAGAGTGAAGATGGATATTGGATCTCGATGTCGGTGTAATGGCCATTGCAGACGACGAGTGTGAAAATGGATGTTGGATCTCGAGGTCGGAGTGATGAGCATTGTTCAAGTTCGAACCAACCTGGGATGAAGCGAACATACTTCCAGTCGACAGAGAATGCCACGGGTATGTTTACTTGATTTCAAAATTAATGCGACGCGACGCAGAGGGATATACACTTGGGTCTTGAAATATAGACACAAGGAAGGGAACAGGTTCTAGTGCTGACCGCAGCACGAGAGTCCTAATCTAAGTGTGAGACTGGAGGTTTAGTAGGCTTATGCCCGGAAACCGAAAGAACAGAGGTGTTTTTAGTGGGTAGGCAATGTTGATATATATTTATATATATCAACTATTGAATCCCACACAGGCCGGGTTCGCAACCGGTATCGCTTTTGAAGTTTTCACCTCGACTTAAAAAAAAAAAAAAAAAAAACTGGCTCTAGTGATCACTTTCCTATTTCAATCGAATTCAATAAATACAAAAGACAGGAAGAAAAACTATATAATTGTCCGCAATTGTAAGAAGGCGGATTGGAACAAATTTAAGATGAATGTACATAATTATATGAATTCAAAGGAAATAAATACAGTGGATGAATTTTTAGATTGTATAGTTATGTCGACCTTGATGCTATTACAAAATACAAGGCTAAGAGGAACAGTAAATATAACTGTCATTGGTGGAATAACGAGGCAGAAAGGGCTGTGAAGGATAGGAGAGAGGCCTTAGCTCATTACAAATTAAACCCTTCGTTGAAGAATTTTATCCTAGCGAAAAACATAGGGCTCAATCAAGAATACGGAAGTTGAAAAAATAATCCTTCGTTGAGTTCTGTAATACATTATCTCCAGAAAATATGTCGAAAGCATGGAAGACTTTGAAAAAATTTTCAAGGTAAGACACGGACAACATACGAAGGACAATTTCTGATCAATGTGCCGAAGAAATACTTAATGTTTTGGCAATGCCTTGCCCAGTCAATGAACCTATAACATATAACAATACAATTGCTCCACCTTCTACATTAAAGGAATAAGAAATTGTTGTGAAACATAGAAAAGAGTCATCACCTGGATTGGATGGATTGGGTTATAAAATTTTTGAGGAATTAATGCCGTCAGCGAAAATTAAGTTGATTGACATATATATAAAATCTTGGAATATGGAAGAATTCCTAATTGTCTGAAGAAAAACCTTATTATCCCTATCCCAAATAAAAATATTAATAATAATATTAGCTCGAGTTATAGACCTATATCACTATCGCCATGTATAACGAAGATTTTAGAAAGAATAATAAAAAATAGAATAGAAGTTTTGGTGGAGAGAAAAATTGGACCAGATGCTAAAATTTTTGGTTTTAGAAGAGGAAGATCGACACTTGACTGCCATAAATTCATTAGCTCTTTTGTGTATAATGCATTTCATTTGAAGAAAAAGGTTATTATTGTATTTTTAGACATTATCTCTGCTTAAAACCAGGTCGTATATAACATTCTCAGTAAGGATATGATGGACGCAGAAATTCCAAGCAATCTTGTTAAATTAGTGAATGGGATAATAAGAAACAAACGTCTATACATAGCCAGCGCCAGATCCATGGATTTACTGGGCCCAAAAATAACACAAATGGGACTTCCACAGGGCTCAGTTTTGAGTCATATGCTATTGAACTTGTATACATGTATTCCACAGGATATGTTCATTGGTGGTAGTAAAATTGTACAGTTTGCAGACGATTCAGCTGTAATGGGTATGGGAGAAGACCTTGAAAAATTAAGTAACGTAATGAATGAAAACATAAATAATCTCAATCAGTGGCTAAAGTACAGAAACTTAAAAATATCTACACAGAAATCAGCATGGATGTTAATCTCAAAATCCAATATCCCAATAAATAATATAACATTGAATATAGGAGGAAACGTGATTACCAGGTGCTCGGTTTACAAATACTTAGGTGTATATTTGGATGCCAAAATGAAATGGAAACCGCTCATTGATTATATACAGGTTAAGGAACTGAAGTGTTTAAATTTAATGAAAAGTATCTGCAGAATCAGTTACGGAGCTCATCCAGCCTCAATGGTAAATATATATAAGTAAGGGCCTTGTTAGAACTCAACTGGAGTATGGAAGCATATTATTTGAGGGATGTGCAAAGACTGTAATTACCAAACTTGACAGAATGTAATTTCCAGCTATAAGAAGGCACGAAGAACTGAACACCATCATGTATTCAATTTAATAAACAATGCTAATGAAACTACGTCAATATGGCGAAGGGGGTGTGAACCTCCATTTGTATTAGCTCTTAATAAATTGAAAGAAGAGCTCTACAAGATACATCAATCTAACCTGCTACCTATGTTTGAAATGAAGAGACCAACGCCCACGATTATTAACTCGGACCTTCCCAAGAGTGATATTACCAACCAGAGTAACCTTGCTAAATTGTTAGAAGAAAAATTCTCGAACTATATAAATGTTACGTTGATGCGTCTCTGTCGCGAAATCCAGATTTGGTAGGTTATGGGGTTTACATTCCGTCAATAGAAAGAAGAATATCAGCTAGACTACTTAAATTTGTTTTGCCCTTAAATATCTATGATGTAATATTCTCTGAGTCCTTGGAGGTAATAAAAATTATAAATAATTTTCTATTGTACAGTAAATTGAAAATATAGATAACATAACAGTCATTCAAGGTAAAATATATCAGCAAGTATGAATCCTTATTCCTCAGTTACGGAGCTCATCCAGCCTCAATGGTAAATATATATAAGTAAGGGCCTTGTTAGAACTCAACTGGAGTATGGAAGCATATTATTTGAGGGATGTGCAAAGACTATAATTACCAAACTTGACAGAATGTAATTTCCAGCTATAAGAAGGCACGAAGAACTGAACACCATCATGTATTCAATTTAATAAACAATGCTAATGAAACTACGTCAATATGGCGAAGGGGGTGTGAACCTCCATTTGTATTAGCTCTTAATAAATTGAAAGAAGAGCTCTACAAGATACATCAATCTAACCTGCTACCTATGTTTGAAATGAAGAGACCAACGCCCACGATTATTAACTCGGACCTTCCCAAGAGTGATATTACCAACCAGAGTAACCTTGCTAAATTGTTAGAAGAAAAATTCTCGAACTATATAAATGTTACGTTGATGCGTCTCTGTCGCGAAATCCAGATTTGGTAGGTTATGGGGTTTACATTCCGTCAATAGAAAGAAGAATATCAGCTAGACTACTTAAATTTGTTTTGCCCTTAAATATCTATGATGTAATATTCTCTGAGTCCTTGGAGGTAATAAAAATTATAAATAATTTTCTATTGTACAGTAAATTGAAAATATAGATAACATAACAGTCATTCAAGGTAAAATATATCAGCAAGTATGAATCCTTATTCCTTTTGTTTGTCGCCGTTAATAACGTTGCCTATAAAAAACTAGACATCTGAAGCCCCAGAATCATGTCTACAAAATCTATTATATATACAGTTTTTGGGTGCATAGTTTCAATACTGAGCTCATGAAGGTGCTACTCTAAAGTAGGGGTTTTCTACTCAGGGTGGCAATCCTTTGAGAGAAGAAGAAGAAGAAACCAAAAAAATAATCATTCTTAACATGTCTGCAAAGTCTTGCTAGACATCATTTGTGTTAAGTTACATTTGATATTTGCTTTTATGTACGGACCATTTTGCCTTCAATTGGCGAACGTAGATAAGCGATACGCCCCCTACCGGTGTAGAATATCACTAACGCATGGGCCATAGATTGCTTTGTTTACATCTGTTTACGTGTATTTTATATGAGAAGTTGTCGAGTTTTAATTTTGTTTGGGATCGTTTACAAACGTTCAGAAGAGATGAATCACTATTGTTGTGTATCCTATTGTTCATCTTGGGCAAAAAAAAAGCTACGAATATAGCTTACATACCTTTCCGAAAGCTGGACAATTCAAAGTTGTATTCCAAAAAAAGTTGGAAAACAAGGAAATGATGGACAGAAGAAAGGCGTGGATTCATAACTTGAAGATTGAAAAAAAATGTCTGAACATAAGAGAGTTGTTCTTTACAGTTTACTGAGAATAATTATTTTCCCTGCAGTAAGTTTGTGGCTTTTTCCATATAGAATTATACCAACTGATGATGTGCAATTTTCAGCTAACCGAAAACGTAGGGTTTTTGAAGTCCAATGCTATTCCAACGAAAAATCTTCCACTTTTATCGGAATCTGAACCTGGGCCATCATCCAGAGATTCTAGATAATTGTTTTTCCTTTCATGTAACAACTAGAGATACTTTTAAAATAATAATAATAAATAATGTTTATTTGCACAACCAAAATAACAGTTTATCATAACATCAAGAATATGAAATAAAAGTTGACTCTCTAGCTATAGGTAAAAACTGAAATATTCAATTATATAACCAGGAAAATAGAGATTCTATAAAAAAACCTGACTCTCAGAAGTCCACCGTACTTTTAGTTATACGTCAGGAAAATTCAAAAAATATAATAACTCATTACGTTCAAACCATTCAAGCAGAGTATTCATGTTAATTCTTCTTTCATTTCATGTCGTTTATTTCAGTTTTGTTGGTAAGTACTTAGTTTTGTCCATTATACTCAAAACCTCTTTAGTTGGTAATGAAACTAGACATTTCAGAGACGTTTTCTTGAAACTTTTGAAAGTTTTTTTCTTTTTAAATAAATAGGAGTTCTATTATACAGCCTTTTCATGGTGTATACATAGTTCCTCTAATCAAAGTTCAAGAGTTAGTTAAGACTATGCAGTCCGCAATGTTGCCAGGTCTGGTGAAAATTCACCAGATTTGGTGATTTTATAACCCGTTTGGTGAAATGATGAAAACTTTTTAAAAAAGCTCGATTTCTGGTGATTTTTTTGACACGATACTGACCTACTTATAAGTTTTAATTTATATTTAGAAACAATTGAATTATGTTTTTCATTCTTTATGAATAACAATTCTGTCATATAGGTACATAATATATTATATAAAAAGTCTCTAATTTATACGTAGGTAGGTACGCGACTGTATTAATATAATAATATGTTTCAAATTCCATTCCACTGTACTGCTTAAACCGGGGATTACCCGTGCGAGACGCGAGGATGGAATTGAATTTTGGAAAGAAGTGTGTAATTTCAAAAAGGGTGTCAATAGTCTTGTCTTTTCCAGAGCTGTAAAAATTTGTTAATATTTTATTTACATTACTCCACAGCAGCGCAAGCGTGGAATGATTATTTTCTGAAATTAATTTAAATAAAACAAAAATGAGAAATAGATTGGGCTCCAAAACTGGTGGAATTTTACATGAAAAGCAAAAGCATTAATTTCACAAAATAATAAGAGCTGATTCAATTTTTCTGTTACTAAAGATATTCTTAATAAACACAAAAATAGTATGTACCAATGAGTAGTTTAGATGTCATTTAAATATCTTAGCTTTTTTATATACGAAACTTTGTTTTAGTTATTTTTTTTAATATTGAGAACTTTGTTTTATTTCTAAAACATTATAATATGTAATTTTATTCGAAGTATTGTATTGTTACGAATTCGGGTTCGCTAGGATGATTTCCAATAACTAAATTTAATTAATAAACAAATCGGTATTTATTTACAAAACAATAACTTTAAAATAACCACACTTTTCAATAACTGTCACTACTTCAAAACACAAGCTTCGTTCTTCTTTAATAACACGGTAATTCACTGTAAACTGTAGACTAACTGTAGACTGACTCTCGTCTCTTCTATGGTCGCTTATATATGTCTTGTCATTCCTTCGAGAAGCTTCCAGAATGTTCCAGTCTTCGAATTAAGAGGGCGGTTACTTCAACGTTCATCGAATATTCCTGAGAACACAGAGTCGGCTTTAGACATTTTCGTAACACTGCCCCCCTCTTAAGTTTGATCGTCCCGATCAAAATCTTCTGATACACCTCCACCGTGATACTTTGCTAGCCTATCTAAATGTACAACTTTAGGCTTCGTCCTAGGAGTGCGTTGGATTCGGTAGACAACATCATTTATCCTCTTTGTGACTTTATAGGCCCCTTCCCAATTCTGGCTCAATTTAGGTGATAACCCTTTCTTTCGCTGGGGATTGTACAACCATACTAAATCTCCTTCTTTAAATCCGGCTGAGTTCGCCCTCAAATCGTATCTGGTCTTCATTCTGTCAGTACTAGCATCTATCTTATCCCGGACGTGCTCATGGATCTTGTTTAGGTGCAGTCTCAATTCATCTGCATAAGTCTTTACTTCCAATGGTGTATCTTCGGGAGTACCGAACAGCAAATCACATGGTAAACGTAATTCTCTACCAAAAAGTATCTTTGCTGGAGTATGACCTGTGGAATCATGAACCGATCCTCGATAAGCCATCAGCAGTACTGGCAAATGTCTGTCCCAATCCTTTTGATGATCAGCCACAACCTTCGACAGGTATTGTTCCATGGTGCGATTGAATCTTTCCACCATCCCATCAGACTGTGGATGTAATGGAGTGGTTCTGGTCTTTCGGATGTTCAATATCTCCATCACTTTCTTAAAAACTTCGCTTTCGAAGTTTCTTCCCTGGTCTGAGTGCAATTCCAGTGGAACTCCGTATCGAGATATGAACTGATCTACCAGTACACGTGCGACAGTCTCAGTCTCTTGGTTCGGAAGAGCATAGGCTTCAGGCCACTTGCTAAAGTAATCCATGACAACCAGAATGTATTTATTTCCATCGTTAGAAGTTGGAAAAGGCCCGGCAACATCAATAGCAATTCTCTCAAATGGAAGCCCTACGTTGTATTTCTCCATTTTTCCATGAGTTCTCTTTGAGGGTCCCTTAGTGGCTGCACATGTTGGACATTTTCTGCACCAAGCTTCTACGTCATCACGGCAGTAGACCCAATAAAATCTTTCCCTTATCCTTGCAATTGTCTTATTCACACCAAAATGGGCCCCTGAGCTTCCACCGTGGATTTCCTGTAGAAGTTCTTGCACTTTGCTGGTTGGTACCACTAAGAGGGTTTTGATTTCTTTACCATTCGGACTTTCCCATTTCCTCTTGAGTAACCCATTTTCAAGAATTAAGGAATCCCATTGCGCCCACAGTGCTTTCGTTTTAGCGCTCATTGTTGAAATATCTTTCCAGGTGGGTCTATGGTCGAGTCTTTTCCATTCTCTAAGATGCTTTATGTCAGGATCTTGTTCCTGTGCCTCAATTAATTCCTCTGTAGTCCATCCCTGTTTCAAATCGATGGTAGTTCTCCTTATATCGATTATTCCTCTGTTTCTGTTATTATCTCTGCCTCTGTTCATTCTGGAATGACATTCTCTACTAGTGTGTCCATATTTTCCACATGAGTGACATTCACCCTTAGAGGTTACTCGGTTCTTTTCAAAGGAAGAAATATGTTTGTCTATATCTACTCCAGGTGTTTTGTTTCCCTCTACTTCCACTTTTCGAGCTATGTGTGTTGCTCGGTTATTCAAATCGATGGTAGTTCTCCTCAAATCGATTATTCCTCTGTTTCGGTTATTATATCTGCCTCTGTTCATTCTGGAACAACATTCTTTACTAATGTGTCCATATTTTCCACATGAGTAACATTCACCCTTAGAAAATACTCGGTTCTTTTCAAAGGAAGAAATAAGTTTGTCTAACCGTTCTAATACTAGTCCAATTGTTTTATTTTCCTCTACTTCCAATTTCCGAGCTGTGTGTGTTTCCTGGTTATTAAAATCAATGGTAGTTCTCCTTAAATCGATTATTCCTTTGTTTCCATTATCAATTCTTCCTCTGTTCATTCTTGAACGACATTCTCTACTAGTGTGTCCATATTTTCCACATGAGTGACATTCACCCTTAAAGGTTACTCGGTTCTTTTCAAAGGAAGAAATGAGTTTGTCTAACCGTTCTAATATATCTACTCCAAGTGTTTTATTTTCCTCTACTTCCACTTTTCGAGCTCTGTGTGTTGTTCGGTTATTACAAGATGTTAGTTTTGCTGTTTCAAATTCCAGAGCCCTCACTAAAGCATCATTTCCTGTTCTTGGTCTCAAAATTTTCAGATGCTGAATCAGGTCGGTGTCTTTTAACCCATTCACAAAAGATTTGACACTCAATTGCTCAAGGATATCATCTGGAGCCATTGGGTAGGCTAACCGAGTCAACTTTTCTACTTCGGCCTGAAATTCTTGTAGTGATTCATTTGCCAATTGATGCCTACCTTCTAATTGGGCCTGATACAACATTTCTTTGTGATCATCACCATATCTCAACTCTAGGGATTTTATTAGAATTATGTAATCTTCCTGCTCTTTTACTGACAATTTTTGTAACAGTTCTGCAGCTTTACCTCTGAGGGACAAAACCAGTTCTACTGCTTTCATTTCATCTGTCCAACCATTAGCTTGGGCTGCTGCTTCAAACTGTCGTTTGAATATTGGCCAGGAAGAATCTCCATCAAAAGTAGGTGGCTTCGAAACTTTCTGTCTGGGGACTGGATTTGACATTACTTTTGATTCATTTCTTTCCACTGTAGATATTCGTTTTTCTAAATTTTCTAAATCTTTCAATACCTGTGATTCACGCTCTTCTAAATTATGCAATTGCTCCTCCAGGTCTTCCTTCACATGTACTATTTCTCCTCTCAATTTCTCATTATCCTCCTTCCTAACTCTGTTGAGATCTTCCAGGATTTTCTGTAGTCCTTGTAATTCTTGCTCCCGACGTTTCTGTTCATCTAATTTTTCTTGTTCTCGACGTTTTTGTTTTTCTAATTTCTCCCGTTTTTCCTGTTCTCGACGTTTCTGCTCTTCCAATTTCTCCCGTTGACGTTGTTCCTCTTGTTCGGCGAATTTTTGCATTAGTTTTTCAATCATCGATTCCATTTTTCTGGTTATTGGCATCCCACTTCTGACACCAGTTGTTACGAATTCGGGTTCGCTAGGATGATTTCCAATAACTAAATTTAATTAATAAACAAATCGGTATTTATTTACAAAACAATAACTTTAAAATAACCACACTTTTCAATAACTGTCACTACTTCAAAACACAAGCTTCGTTCTTCTTTAATAACACGGTAATTCACTGTAAACTGTAGACTAACTGTAGACTGACTCTCGTCTCTTCTATGGTCGCTTATATATGTCTTGTCATTCCTTCGAGAAGCTTCCAGAATGTTCCAGTCTTCGAATTAAGAGGGCGGTTACTTCAACGTTCATCGAATATTCCTGAGAACACAGAGTCGGCTTTAGACATTTTCGTAACAGTATGTATTTTGTGTAAATACTGCAAAACCATAAATTCTGGTGATTTTTTGAAAAATCTGGCAACTTTTTAAGTAGTGATTTTTAATTTTTCAACCTGGCAACCTTGGTTGTCCGTATCTTTGATATTGTTACGAATTCGGGTTCTCTAGGATGATTTCCAATAACTAACTAAATTTAATTAATAAACAAATCGGTATTTATTTACTAAACAGCAATTTAAAAATAACCACACTTTACAATAACTGTCACTACTTCAAAAACACAAGCTTCGTTCTTCTTTAATAACACGGTAGTTCACTGTAAAACTGTAACTGTAGACTAACTGTAGACTATCTCGTCTCTTCTATGGTCGCTTTTATATGTCTTGTCATTTCTTCGAGAAGCTTCCAGAATGTTCCAGTCTTCGAATTAAGAGGGCGGTTACTTCAACGTTCATCGAATATTCCAGAGAACACAGAGTCGGCTTTAGACATTTTCGTAACACTGCCCCCCTCTTAAGTTTGATCGTCCCGATCAAAATCTTCTGATACACCTCCACCGTGATACTTTGCTAGCCTATCTAAATGTACAACCTTAGGCTTCGTCCTAGGAGTGCGTTGGATTCAGTAGACAACATCATTTATCCTCTTTGTGACTTTATAGGCTCCTTCCCAATTCTGGCTCAATTTAGGTGATAACCCTTTCTTTCGCTGGGGATTGTACAACCATACTAAATCTCCTTCTTTGAATCCGGCTGAGTTCGCCCTCAAATCATACCTGGTCTTCATTCTGTCAGTACTAGCATCTATCTTATCCCGGACGTGCTCATGGATCTTTCTTAGGTGCAGTCTCAATTCATCTGCATAAGTCTTTACTTCCACTGGTGTATCTTCGGGAGTACCGAATAGCAAATCACATGGCAAACGTAATTCTCTACCAAAGAGTATCTTTGCTGGAGTATGTCCTGTGGAATCATGAACCGATCCTCGATAAGCCATCAGCAGTACTGGCAAATGCCTGTCCCAATCCTTTTGGTGATCAGCCACAACCTTCGACAGATATTGTTCCATGGTGCGATTGAATCTTTCCACCATTCCATCAGACTGTGGATGTAATGGAGTGGTTCTGGTCTTTCGGATGTTCAATATCTCCATCACTTTCTTAAAAACTTCGCTTTCGAAGTTTCGTCCCTGGTCTGAGTGTAATTCCAGTGGAACTCCGTATCGGGATATGAACTGATCTACCAGTACACGTGCCACAGTCTCAGTCTCTTGGTTCGGAAGAGCATAGGCTTCAGGCCACTTGCTAAAGTAATCCATGACAACCAGAATGTATTTATTTCCATCGTTAGAAGTTGGAAAAGGCCCGGCAACATCAATAGCAATTCTCTCAAATGGAAGCCCTACGTTGTATTTCTCCATTTTTCCATGAGTTCTCTTTGAGGGTCCCTTAGTGGCTGCACATGTTGGACACTTTCTGCACCAAGCTTCTACGTCATCACGGCAGTAGACCCAATAAAATCTTTCCCTTATCCTTGCAATTGTCTTATTCACGCCAAAATGGGCCCCTGAGCTTCCACCGTGGATTTCCTGTAGAAGTTCTTGCACTTTGCTGGTTGGTACCACTAAGAGGGTTTTGATTTCTTTACCATCCGGACTTTCCCATTTCCTCTTGAGTAACCCATTTTCAAGAATTAAGGAATCCCATTGCGCCCACAGTGCCTTCGTTTTAGCGCTCATCGTTGAAATATCTTTCCAGGTGGGTCTACGGTCGAGTCTTTTCCATTCTCTGAGATGCTTTATTTCGGGATCTTGTTCCTGTGCCTCAATTAATTCTTCTGTCGTCCATCCCTGTTTCGAATCAATGGTAGTTCTCCTTAAATCGATTATTCCTCTGTTTCTGTTATTATTTCTGCCTCTGTTCATTCTGGAACGACATTCTCTACTAGTGTGTCCATATTTTCCACATGAGTAGCATTCACCCTTAAAGGTTACTCGGTTCTTTTTAAAGGAAGAAATAAGTTTGTCTATATCTACTCCAGGTGTTTTGTTTCCCTCTACTTCCACTTTTCGAGCTCTGTGTGTTGCTCGGTTATTCAAATCGATGGTAGTTCTCCTTAAATCGATTATTCCTCTGTTTCGGTTATTATCTCTGCCTCTGTTCATTCTGGAACGACATTCTTTACTAATGTGTCCATATTTTCCACATGAGTAACATTCACCCTTAAAAGATACTCGGTTCTTTTCGAAGGAAGAAATAAGTTTGTCTAACCGTTTCAATATATCTACTTCAGGTGTTTTGTTTTCCCCTACTCCCACTTTTCGAGCTCTGTGTGTTGCTCGGTTATTCAAATCAATGGTAGTTCTCCTTAAATTGATTATTCCTTTGTTTCTGTTATTATCTCTGCCTATGTTCATTCTGGAACGACATTCTCTATTAGTGTGTCCATATTTTCCACACGAGTAACATTCACCCTTAAAAGATACTTGGTTCCTTTCAAAGCAAGAAATAAGTTTCTCTAATCGTTCCAATACTACTCCAAGTGTATTATTTTCTCCTACTTCCACTTTTCGAGCTCTGTGTGTTGCTCGGTTATTACAAGATGTTAATTTTGCTGTTTCAAATTCTAGAGCCCTCACTAAAGCATCATTTCCTGTTCTAGGTCTCAAAATTTTCAAATGTTGAATCAGGTCGGTGTCTTTTAACCCATTCACAAAAGATTTGACACTCAATTGCTCAAGGATATCATCTGGAGCCATTGGGTAGGCTAACCGAGTCAACTTTTCTACTTCGGCCTGAAATTCTTGTAGTGATTCATTTGCCAATTGATGCCTACCTTCTAATTGGGCCTGATACAACATTTCTTTATGATCATCACCATATCTCAACTCTAGGGATTTTATTAGAGTTATGTAATCTTCCTGCTCTTTTACTGACAATTTTTGTAACAGTTCTGCAGCTTTACCTCTGAGGGACAAAACCAGTTCTACTGCTTTCATTTCATCTGTCCAACCATTAGCTTGGGCTGCTGCTTCAAACTGTCGTTTGAATATTGGCCAGGAAGAATCTCCATCAAAAGTAGGTGGCTTCGAAACTTTCTGTCTGGGGACTGGATTTGACATTACTTTTGATTCATTTCTTTCCAATATAAATAAGGTTAAAGTGATTTTGACGTTTTAACTTGTTCAGAAATATAATTCAATAACTTCTTTTTCCATTTCAAACAAAAACTAATAATATGTCGCAGAAAGAAGACACTCCTGGGCGTTTAGCTCTAGAGGAAATGAAAAATGTTCACAGAGAACTAGATATATTCAAAAAACCTTCAAAACTACCCATAAAAAAGAAACGAAAACAGATTGTTCTAGATGAAGATGCCTATGTAGAAGTAAGTATTCACTAATTTCATTGGTGATGTCAAGACATATTTTGAAATTTTTAAAATTTATTCTTTTGTGTTATTGAAAATAGTTATATTATAACCTGACTCCTCTGATATGAATACCGCTGTCTACTATATTCATATCCTTTTTTTTGTACGCAGGAAATAGGTAAAATTATACAGAGAGATTTCTTCCCGTCATTGGAAAAACTGAAAGCACAAAATGATTACCTAGATGCAATGGAGAGAAATGATGTAATGAAATTACGTGAATTATACACAAAATATAGTGGAAAGAAGCCACCACCATTAAGAGGTTTGTAATGAATTGATTTTGTTTATGCAAGAAAAATATTATTCCTTCTCAGTTCTGGGAGTGTCAACCAAAACTTTGAAAAGGTTATGTCTGTTTGAATATTCTCTTTTATACAAGATTGTTATTAAAATTAAGTAATCACAATTTTCATTAATTGATTATTTTCCAGTTCCAAGCCCAGCAACTTTTGAAACACCAATAAATCTTCATAATTCCCAACATGTTCCAAATAATGAGGAGACCATAATAATACCTCCTGAGAATTCTTCAAAATCTTCAAAATTAAGTCTTGATCAATTTCTCAACTCACATACTTCAGAAGATAATGATAGTTTTGTAGAAATTCTGGAAGATACAGAAAAAAAACATAGGCAAAAGTATGACTATCTATTCAATGAAGAAGGAAAATGTGAGGAAGAACAAAAAAAGTTGCTAACTTTACCATCGATAGAAGAACAAGCGATGTTACCTGAGAAAAAATTTAATATTGACACTTGGGGATATAAAAATAGAAATTATATTATGTATGTACCTGATGGAGTTGAATTAACAGAAGAAAAACAAAAAGAAATTAATGAGAATCGGCTTGAAATCAATTATGGTAATACTAGGTATGTGATTAATTCAAAATATTTTTATTTACTTCTGAGGAGATTACTTCATGACTCACTAATAAACAATCAAATTGAAATAAGGAATCTGAGCATACTTGTCAGGTGTACAAGAAACCACACAAAAGGAGAATATACCATATCTATATAAAATTGCAGAAGCTACAGGAGTACTATTATATATATATATATATATATATATATATATATATATATATATATATATAATATATATAGTAGTACTCCTGTAGCTTCTGCATTTTTATATAGATATGGTATATTCTCTTTTTGTGTGGTTTCTTGATATATATATATATATATATATATATATATATATATATATATATATATATATATATATATATATATATATATATATATATATATATATATATATATATATTCTATACTTGTATGAATAGTAATCCTGTAGTTTATGCAATTTTATGTAGATATGTTATATTTTCCTTTTAGTAGTCAGTCCGAATGCGCTTTGCTCTAATGGCAACTTTTTATGCTCAAAATAAAAAATTTCTTTATTTTAATTATATTGACACGTGCACTAAGTAAAGTATTTTAATTAAATTTAATGCAAATCAAGTTTTGTATTCCTTTTATCAATTCCCATGAGTTAGATTTTTCAAAAGTTGGAACGTTTAATTCATAATTTAGTTACTGTTTCAATGACGTATTATTTTATCAGAATTGTGTTTTAATCTCACATCCATCTTTTTAGGAAATATCTATGATATCTGAAACTGTTATGAGTTTTTTGCTGAAAATAATTTTAGTAAAATATAACTTATTTATTTGTTGATTAATTCCACAGGCAAATACTTATATTCCCAGTAAATGGACATGGCAAGACTTAATTACTAAAAATAATAACTACCAATTAAAAACTACAAAACCAATCTATCAGAAAATCAAACTCATCAATTCATAAAATAATAAGATTCAGAACTCCCAACACTAATTATTGTTTTTTTGCAAATTTTAAGTTTATATCTCAAAACTACTCTCCCCATCCATGATTTACAGTTTTCAACACATTAGACACTACTAAATACACGAATTTTCAGGCTCAACATGAACCCATTTGACGAAACCCAAAATAAGGAAGCTATATCAGATTTAGCCAAGGCACAGGCAAAAATTCTTGATGGTAGAATTGGTGTAGATGGCAAGGAATTAGTAAAGGAATCTCCCAAAATCCGGGGGTATAGTTTTCTGAAGGATCCATCTCCTTGTCCTGATGCTATGGCAAGTCCTCTAATGACTTGGGGTGTGATAGAGGGCACCCCTTTCCGGTTAGATGGTGGTGACTCTCCATTACCAAGGTAGGTCAGAGAAATAAAGCATTGAGTAAAGAATGGATAACTTGTAGAAAGTATCATGTCAGTTTGTATATTTTCCTGGAATTATCCTTGTAAGCAGTTTTAACAAAACCAAAAAAAGCTATTGTTTCATTGAAATTGGTTTCTGTTGCCTAAAGTTCATACAGTAGTCAAGTAGAATTTGCTAATAAGTAGAATGACAAACACTTTATTATTGAACATGTACATCCATTCCCCAATTGAGTTTTACAATTTCAGAAAGGAACCTTGTTTATAATGTTTGTTAGATTATGCAACAATTTCAGAATTTTTTAGTTAAACCAGAACCTGTGTCCATATATATATTTTTGCTTATATCTACTAAACTTCTGAATCTTTATTTGAACAGTTCTGTAAATTATGTTTTGTTAAAACTCTACCTTCAGAAACAGAAACACTTTACGACAAGTTGAATTGAGTAAAACTTTTTTCATTTTTTGATGTACCTTGAAATATGATTTATAATAATGAAGAAACACGCAAATCTTATTCTACAATCAAGTTGATTATCTAAATAAACATTTGAATTTCTTCACTAATTATGTAAATATTGCTGTATAGAACACAAGGACCTTCTTTCAAGATGGCTGAACCACCTAGACGTGAACAACTAGCATTAGAACTCGCAGAAAAAGCTGTGGAAAAAGATAGAGACAAGAGAAAGAAGGCGATGGATGCTGCTAAACGTCTTGCATCGTAAGTATATAGGATGTCTGGAAAGTAATAAGGTTATATATATATATATATATATATATATATATATATATATATATATATATATATATATATATATATATATATATATATATTAAAAATTAAATAATAAGAAAACAACTTGTCTAAAAGCCACAAAATGAAAATAACTTTTTATTCGACTAGTTTCGCCTGTTACAGCATTATCAAGACTGAATACATAATTGCAAAGACATCGCTTGAAAATATAAGTATTTCGGTTCGGTACCTGGGGGTGGTAAAATGTAATCAATGGGTCCAAGTTATCAGAGATTTAACAGTGGGGAGTGGCTTAAGTCTAACTGGTCATTGAGAAGAATGTAATTATGGGATTTTTGGATCTTGTTTATTTCCATGGCTTCCAGGAAGTTCATTATCATACCTTTATCACAGTAATGAAGAATTTTTGGTTTGAAAGAGGATGAGATGTTATGTTTTTTTGACTCTAGATGTTCCCTAAATGCTGATTGTCCGTTTTTTAGATGTTCTTTTAGCCTGGTTTCAAAACATCTCCCGGTCTGACCTATGTATGTTGAATTACATTCTTCACAGTCCATTCTATAAATTCCTGTTCTCTTCATTGGATCGACTTTTGACATTTTGTTATTAAAAATCATTCTATCCAGTCTGCTGTGACTCGAAAAAGCTGTATTCAGATTATTATTTTTAAAGAATTGAATGATCTTCAAAGAGGGGATGTGCGTATAAGGGATGCTCACAAACTTTTGTACATTTTTGTTATTGCAGTATGGTCCATATAATTTCAAATTGATAAAATGTTTCTCTTTTTTCGAAATTGAACTATTTATTATTTTTAGTGGAAAATCATTGTTACTACATATCGCGCGAATCACGTCAAGTTCTACCATAAGGTCTTGTTTTGATAAAGGAACCGAAAAAGCCCTATTAATCATTGAGTTAAGAGCCGCAAGTCGATGGCTAATTGGACTGAAAGAATTATAACTTATGATGGCGTCTAAGAAAGTAGGTTTCCTGAATATTCTATATGAAAATTTATCCTGTTGTTTCGATATTGTTAGGTCGAGAAAATTTAACGAATTATTTTGTTCTGTTTCTACTGTGAACTTGATCTTATCATGTATTGAATTTAGATATGTTAGGTATAATTTAACAAAAGATCTACATGGTCGCAGTTCCCGGAAGGCTAACCGAGCCACAACGACCTCGGTCCAAATAATAATAATAGGTATAATTTAATATGTCGGTCTGTCCCATTGAATCCAACCAAGATATCATCCACATAGCGGTACCACTGTAACAAAAATGAAGAATATCAACAATGCCTAAACGAACATCTAAGAAATACAGAAGCAATGGATTTAGAAACACTGAATGCTACTATAGTAGATTCTATACTTGAGGCGCAGCGAGAACATTGTCCAAGAATGAATAACAGAGAAGAAACATTCTCAGCAAATATACCACATCTTATGAAGTGGAGGCGAAAAATACTACAGAGGTCCCTAAGAGGTGGACACCAGCTGAAACATATAAACCAAGACATATTGAAAGCCGTTCGAAAGGATTCAAGAGACTATAACACCAAATGGATAAGGAAAACAATCGAGGACAACAAAAGCATGAAAGTACTCACGAACCAACTCACAATAGGAAAAACCGAGATCACTAAACTGAAAAATGCAAGCGGACAGCTCACTACAAAGAAACAAGAGACTGTGAGAGTATTTTAGTTGAACTTGTATGATAAAAGGGAAAAGTCAGATGAGGACAATCCCCGGGCTATACCCACAATTCTAAATTAAGGATCGAAGGAACTACCGAACTAAAGCAGTTTTGAAATCACTGTCGGAGATAAGGAACGGTAGAACACCCGGAGAATATGATATTGTGGTTGAGGCAATCAAGGAAAGTGGAGATGTACTTCTAAGAGCTATAACAAACCTATTGAATAAATGTCTTATAGAAACAACAACATCTACAGACTGGAATAACGTCGTTGTTGTTATGCAAAAAAAACATTGCTAACCTAAACCACTACAGGCCAATCAGCTTACGTTCGCATCTATATAAACTATTCACTAAAATCATAACTAATCGCTTTGAATGAAAACTCGACTTCTATCAGGTCCCAGAACAAGCAGGATTTCGATCCGGATATGGAACTTACGACCACCTACAGGTTACCAAATGAAAAATGCACCAAGAGAATTATGGAGTGGCGCAAGCAGAGAACTTGTCACTTGTACAGTGTCTCCTACTTTTAACCTAAGGAATTTTTCCTCCAGCTATTTTGTTCTCAGTTTAATCAATTTTTTTTGTAATGGAAACATACGTTTTGAACTCATAACGATTTACAATGATCATATCTTGATATTGAAGTTAAGAGTACGACAAGGCAACAATGCGCAGAATTTTATTTCTGCTGTTTTCTCTAACTTTGTCCTATTCAGGAGAGAAATTAGAAGCAAATGAATAAATGCTGTTTCAAAAGAAAACTGTATTTAGTTTCTTGTATAAATTTATTCTATTCAGGAAACAGTGCAAAATGTATATAAATCAAAAATATTTCAAACAGAAATCCAAATATTAAAGACAATACATTTAAAGAGTCAGTCAGGTAAAATGTACAGGTATACTCTGAATTGTCTGAATAAACTGAAAAATGTATTTCATATTATGGCAGTGTATATAATTATTACACTTGTTACGGTATATTTTTACCCGTGCGTCACAGCATGTCATTTCCGACTTCTGATTATACGTCAGACAGATAGAAAGCGAAATGCTGTGATGCACAGGTGAGGATAAAACGAGCCAAACTCGGGGCCAAGAGTATTAACTTGTAATATTATACAACTCTTGCTTAACTTAATTAAAGATACTCATTCTACCCAAAGAACAAAACGTAAATAATTATGTAACTGAATAAAAATACAAAAATCTAACATTTCTAATAGTTTTTTCCAAGGTTTTTTCATTTTCTGAAAAATGTATGCACCTACCTATATTAACCTATGTACTGATAAACCGAAAAGTCTAGAACGTGGTATGTCGTCGGTCGTCTGTCGTCATTGCGTCACGTGGTTTAAAACTTTCGTGCCATTGGTCCAACGTGGCCACGCCCCCTCGTTACGTTTGTAGCAATGCCCCGCAATTCCTGATTAATTCCCACAATTCTCGCAATTCCCCAACAATTCCCACAATTCCTCGATAATGCCCGCAATTCCTACATACTTCCCGACAATTCCTAGTAATTCCCCGATTTTGAACGCCACAATTCCCAGCGGTTTATCCCTATATATATATATTACACAGAAGCCTGCAACAGTGGCGCGGTGTTCCATATCTCTATTTCGGAAACAGATAGAAATCTATATTTCTATAATATTACCTTACTGCTCGACAAAATAAAAAAATTGTCCGTCACACAGGCTGTTCAATTTCTTCTGGGCGGATATCAAGTATGTTTTTTCAAATGGCAACCTATATTTTTTATCGCTTTTTTAGTTTATTCATAGAAAATAAAAGATACTTTATGTATATCTTCACTTCGAAAATATTGACGGTTTTTGAGCAAAAAAATCTAAGAACTAAACAATGTGAAACATAAAAATAAAAACACATCAAACCACATTTTCATACGAAATATATACAAATTTTAAATTATCAACAATGGAACCGTGAGTAAGTGTAAAATTTTTTTATACTTTTAAAAAAATGCAATAATGCGCTTCGCGAATTTTGCTATCTAAGGGTAATTTTTTTAAACATAAATCAATCCGTTAAAATCGCATCTCGACGCGGTTTATTTCGCGCGAAAAATACAACCTTAGTGATGGAGCTCTGCTGCTCAAGAATTTTTGTTTTATATATAATTTATTTATGTGTTCCGAGGCGTGTTTAAAATACATAATTTTCTCGCGATGGTGATTTTCAGGGTCTCTCAATTTTCTCCGCCATTTTTTTCTGCTGTTACATAGTACAATTCTTTTTGAAAACATCCTATTCCTTCGTTTATATTCTTCATACCCGATATTTCTTGTCTTGGTTCTGGCAATTTGTGACCTTTTCTATTCAATTCGATAGGTATTTCGATGATTCATTATGGCTCTAGAGATTTTTGCAAATATATTCCTTTTTGTGATTCTTATGAAAATCCTTAGTTTAATTCTATAGTTTGTAACTTTCTTCCGCCATCGTATCGTCAGGATTACCTTTTAGTTCCTTAAAGAATTCATGTTTTTTGCTAATAGATGACCATGTGTAATCTAGAATTTTTTTCTGCCGGTAATTCGTTTTTCCCTTGATGTTTACTGCATGTTTTCCTATAGCATTTTCTAAGGTTTCAATGAAACTCTCATATGCTTTGTTTAGATCTTTTTGTTCAATTATTTTGGTCCAGTCCACATTCTGCTTGTATAGCCTCAGTTCATCATATTTTATATGTCTTTTCCTCGATTTTTTCGAAATTCAACTATTCGTTTATTGGAAGTAAAATTATAATTGGGAAGTGGTCTGTAATCTGGACCTTCAAGATCATTGAAAGGACTTCCACCTCAACTTGTTTCATTTTCAAGAATAAAGGATCATTTATGTAAGAAACAAAACCCAAGTCACTCATATTATTTCTATAAATTTGAACATAATCTGTGTATCGTCGAGCAAATTCATATTTATATCTTCAACGAGTAGTTGAAAGTGAGACTTGTCCTACTCAGAACATAATCCCTCAAGCAATGACGGAAACAATAAGAACACTTTCCATGTAGTCTGTAAGCTGCACTGATTGGTACGGTTTTTTCCCGGCATCTTATTGTAACGTGAAACTACTGAATGTCATCATTTATTTCCACAATCAGGGCCGGCCTAAGGCGAAAATTGCAGGTATGCTAAACTCAAATTTTATGTCCCTGCCGGGGGGTCCGGGGGGGTTTGGAATTTTTCGAAATTGAAGGTCCTAAAACACAGTTTTTATGCACTTTTGCGCCTTGCAGAACATTGAATTTATGTATGACAATTTGATTCATTATTGATTGACTTGATATGTTCAGTACTCTTCCTTGTACTGTAACCACTATTATGTCAAATAAACTAATGAAAGCTTAACTCTAGGTAACGTTGCAATGATTTTTATGCTTATACTGCAATTACTCTAAGAATAAATACCTAGCTAATGTATATATATATATATATATATATATATATATATATATATATATATATATATATATATATATATATATATATATATATATATGACATTGAATTTTAAGTGCCAAGCATCATATAAAGTCATGAAACGATCTTGGTCCCAGGTCGAACTAATTGTGTGCTAATTGCACCCATTTTAATAAGCAGGATTGCAAAGTGGAAAGCTGCTAATAATCAAACAATAACTAATGTAGCTATACTACTGAAAATAAGAGAATATACCCGAAAAATTTGTGAATGGAAATGTGAGAAGAAATTCGGAAGAAGTTTAGGTAGGTACCATAATTTTCAGAGACTTAAAAATTGAATTATAGAAACAAAGGAAGTACAAAAAACAAAGAGGACTGTGTATTGGAATAATTGTAAAACATGATGGAAAAATTCCAAAACTAAAACAAAAACCATATTGAATGTTAATGAAATATGAAGATAAGGAAAATAATGTGAAGAAAAACTAATTATTCCATCGACACATAAAAAAATTGAATAAAGTAAAATAAAACTATTTATCCAAAAAATGGAGACGAGCTTGTTCAATACTTTCATATTACTATGTAACTTATATCTTTAATATTGGAAATGTAATATGAAGTTACCACTAACTTCACAAATGAGCGATGGATGAATGCTTTCGTATATGGTATGTACGCTTCATAGAAACGAAAAAAAAAAACTATCGCAGCGAGCTGCATTAGAAGAGCAGGTTTCCATAAAGTATCCAGTTTAAGAAATATATTTCCAAATTCAAAAAAAAAATGCGCCCTCTAATGTGTAAACAATGCTAAAATACATAAGCACATACATACGAATATATATATATATATATATATATATATATATATATATATATATATATATATATATATATATATATATATATATATATATATATATATATATATATATATATATATATATATATATATATATATATATATATATATATATATATATATATATATATATATATATATATATATATATATATATAAATATATATATATATATCTATATATATATATATATATATATATATATATATATATATATATATATATATATATATATATATATATATATATATATATATATATATATATATATATATATATATATATATATATATATATATATATATATATATATATATATATATATATATACTTGTCTTTTTTTAGCACTAACATTTGAGTTATATTGAACAGTTAATGGTAATTTTTAAGCTAAGACATGCACATGCTTTGAAAATTTGAGATTCTTGTCGATAAAGAGTCCTAAAAATCTGACAGAATCGACTATTTTAATGGCATGGTTTTGCAGGAATAGATCCTGAGAGTTATCTCCATAAAATAAGGCGACGGTTTTATCTACGTTGAAGCAAAGTAAGTTTGCATCAGACCAGGACTTGATCAATCCAAGATCAATTGTCATTTCAGAGTGCAGCGTCGCAGAATTAGGATTGCTCCAACTAATACTCGTATCATCCGCAAAAAGCGTAATTTCTCCACTGATCACATACGTAATATCATTTGTAAATAATGAGAAGTCCTTACAAATTGTTTTCTAATTCCAAGATAAGACTCGAACCAGTGTAGTGGAATACCTCGGACACCAGTTTCCGTATTAAAATTTGGTGAATAACGCAGTCAAATGCTTTAGCATAATCACAGAAAATTGTAGCTATGTAGGTAGTGCTTGTTATTGAGGGTTGAATATATATTGCTCAACATGGAAAACATAGCATCAGTAGAATTTTTTTGGGTAGAAACCCAAATTGATGTGCCGAGAGAATTTTATGATTTGAGAGGAAAGTCAGAAGGCGGATTTTCATTAGTTTCTCTTTTATCTTCGATAAAACAGATAGAAGCGCTATTAGGCGAGCGGCGTATCCCCAAAATTATGACACCTACCCATAACTTTTTGGTAACCGACAAATTTTGGCACCTAAATGTTCGTTGCGAAAATCTGCACAACTTTTCTCAGAAAAATATTTCGATTGGAGTGGGGGAACATTGTGTTTTTTGAGAAAAACTGGTTTTTTTTTCGAAAGTAATACGCGCTCGGATTACGTTTCAACTCGCTGTCAATTTTTTCCACTTTTATAATTGAAATGACACTTTTACGGTTTGATCGTGATATTAAGTACTTTCAAAAAATGTTCAGATTGATAACCAAAGTTGACCTGTTTTGATGTAACGTAACTATATATATATATATATATATATAATATATATATATATATATATTATATATATATATATATATATATATATATATATTATATATATATATATATATATATATATATATATATATATATATATATATATATATATATATATATATATATATATATATTCAACGAAATAATCGGGTTTTTATCTTCGTCGAATAAAAGAGTCGAAAGAAGTTTTTAAAATGACAATTACAATTAATGAGGTTTTGATTAATATAGTTTTAAGAAGTTTTTGGCAAAATTGCAAGAACTTGTGTTGCAAAGAACGAAATCTATAGCAATTCTAGGTGAATGGCGTACCCCAAAAAAAAACTCGTTAATGAAGCACCCATATTTTTTTGGTAACCGACAAAATTTGGTACCAAAATGTTCGTTGCGAAAATCTGCTCCACTTTTTTCAATAAAAGTTTTCGATTGGAGTGGGGGAACATTGTGTTTTTCGAGAAAAACTGTTTTTTTTTTCAAGAGTAATACGCGCGTAGATAACGTTTCAACTCGCTGTTATTTATATATATATATATATATATATATATATATATATATATATATATATAAATATATATATATATATATATATATATATATATATATATTATATATATATATATAATATAAATATATATATATATATATATATATATATAAATATATTTTAATATATAAATATATATAAATATATAAATATATGTATATATATATATATATATTATATATATATATATATATATATATTATATATATATATATATATAATATATATATATATATATATATATATATATATATATATATATATATATATATATATATATATTCACTCTTTATGAACGTTTCTGCTTGTCTAGAAAATACGATTCATCATAAGAAATTTAAATTTTTTTATACAGGGTGGGTACAAACTGCAAAAATGTTATTTTGCTTAAGAGTGAACATACCTTTTTTCGAAAGTTACGAAAAATATCACTCTTAATAAACGTTTTTACTTGTCTAGAAAATACGATTCATCATAAGAAACTTTAATTTTTATTATACAGGGTGGGTACAAACTGAAAAAATTTTATTGTTGGATAATTCTGCCCTTCAGCACTTCAGTATCATTTGGTACTGCGGTAGCAAAAACAATTTGTTTCAAACGGCCCCATAAGAACATATCGGCCAAGGTTAAGTCGGGGCTTCTTGGGGGCCACAGAACTGGGCCATTCCTGCCAATCCACCTCGATCCAAATCTGCGGTCAAGCCATTCTCTAACCTCACGAACGAAATGAGCTGCACAACCATCTTGCTGAAAATACATATTTTGTCGAAAATTTAATGGTAGATTATCGAGTTCATCATTGAAAAATGTAACCAGCATTTCTAAATATGATATTCTATTGCACGTGTTATCAAAAAAATATGGCCCTATGATGCCATGGATGGATATGGCGCACCACACGTTCACTTTTTTGAAATATTGTCTTCCCGCCATAACTCTGAATTCGGGATTTTCTAAAGACCAGTACCTAAGGTGCTGGGTTACAACGGTAGAAAATGTACTTTCATCAGAAAACATGATATATTCATAAAAACCAACATTTCCACTTAAAATTTTTCTACTATCCACAAGCAAAAATCAAGTCGTTTCGCGTCATCTTCCTCTTCCAATCTTTGATTAAAGTGCGGTTTATACAGATACAATTTATTTGCTTTAAGGATCTTCTGAATTTGACTTTTTTTCACAACTTCCAACTGAGTAGCACGATTTCTAAGGGACGTCATAGGATTTTCTTCAACAGATTGAAGAACTAAGACCGTAGCAGCATCCTCATGGTCGCATTTCTTCTTTTTTTTGATGTCCAAAACCGAACCAGTTCTCTGGAACTTTTTTTTTAATTGGCAGATTGCCATCCTAGTTATTGGGATTCCTACAAATTTCTTGGTAAATTGTTCCATGACGTAGCGGTATGAAACTTGACCATCCCCATAACATTGTATTATAAAAACACTTTGTTCAGTAGATAGCATTTCTATTCAAATAATAATTTCATTAAATAAAGACATTGGCAACAAGTCCCTGTCACCTTAAGTGTCAATATTATTTTAACTAGGTTCACCTGTTGGAGGTGTGCCAGCGAATAATTTTTGAGAAATAGTTTTTACATTGGTAAACCCTTTGATGAATTGTTCTACTTCGGTTTGTTGTGTAGAAAACACATTAATTAAAAGTGACCTCTTTTCATAACTCAAAATAAGCTATGTTTACTCTCAAGCAAAATAACATTTTTGTAGTTTGTATCCATCCTGTATGGAAAAATTAAAGTTTCTTATGATGAATCGTATTTTTTAGACAAGCAGAAACGTTAATTAAGAGTGATTTTTTTTCGTAACTTTCAAAAAAAGGTATATTTACTCTTAAGCAAAATAACATTTTATGTAGTTTGTACCCACCCTGAATAAAAAAATTGAAGTTTCTTATGATGAATCGTATTTTCTAGACAAGCAAAAACGTTTATTAAGAGTGATTTTTTTTCGTAACTTTCGAAAAAAAGAATGTTTACTCTTAAGCAAAAAAACATTTTTGCTGTTTGTACCCACCCTGTATAAAAAAATTAAAATTTCTTATGATGAATCGTATTTTCTAGACAAGCAGAAACGTTTATTATGAGTGACTTTTTTTCGTATCTTTCAATTTTTAGTCCATTTGTCCTCTTGTAAACCCCATCCGTGGACATACTGTATATATATATATATATATATATATATATATATATATATATATATATATATAAATATATATAAATATATATATATATACTATATATATATATATATATATATATATATATATATATATATATATATATATATATATAATATATATATATATATATATATATATATAAATATATATATATAAATATATATATATATATATATATATATATATATATATATATATATATATATATATATATATATATATATATATATATATATAATATATATATATATATATATATATATATATATATATATATATATAACGAATAATCGGGTTTTTATCTTCGTCGAATAAAAGAGTCGAGGAAATTTTCAAAATGATGCTTACAATTAATGAGGTTTTAATTAATATAGTTTCAAGAACTTGTGTTGCAAAGGACGAAATCTATAGCACTTCGAATATTCTGCGCGCGATTTTCGTTTGAACTCACACTATTAATTATCCTTTCACTATTAATTATCCTCTCACTATCTATCGCTATTAATAAATCACATTTTTATGTAATTATCTTCTTTAAAAAGTGGATGAATGTTTTAAACAAATTGTACGAACCTTCATTATCATAAATTTTTATTATTTTTATACATTTTTTTATATTTTTTGTATAATAAAGTTGTAGAAAAGTAATATATACAAAGGTAAAGAGAAATAATATCATTTATTATGGAATATCTGCTAAAATATTTTTGTTCATGCAAGAGCAGAAATAAATCCTGTACAAACATTGTGTGCCCATGTATTGCAAAAATAATAAAAATTATGATAATAAAGGTTTGTAAAATTTGTTTTCAAACATTCATCCACTTTTTAAAGAAGATAGTTACATAAAAATTTGATTTATTAATAGCGATAGATAGTTAGAGGATAATTAATAGCGAGTGTACGTTCAAACGACAACCGCGCGCAGTATATTCGAAGTGCTATAGATTTCGTTCTTGCAATTTTGCCAAAAACTTCTTGAAACTATATTAATTAAAACCTCATTAATTCTGAAAATTTCCTCGACTCTTTTATTCGACGAAGATAAAAATCTGAATATTCGTTAAATATATATATATATATATATATATATATATATATATATATATATATATATATATATTATATATATTATATAAATTATATATAATATATTATATATATATACCAATATATATATATTATATCATTATAAATATATATATTATATTATATATATATATATATATATTTAACGAATATTCAGATTTTTATCTTCGTCGAATAAAAGAGTCGAGGAAATTTATATATATATATATATATATATATATATATATATATAATATATATATATATATATATATATAATATATATATATATATATATAATATATATATATATAATATATATATATATATATAATAATACATATATATATATATATATATATATATATATATATATATAATATATATATATATATATATATATATATATATATATATATATATATAATATATATATATATATAATATATATATATATATATATAGTACAGGGCTATTCAAATTCGAGTATATGCATGGGGATTTCGATAACGGTAAACAGATAGAGAGATGGTTAAATGGGGGCAAAGTAGCATATTTCAGAGGTCAGTTATATGGATAAGAAAAATCTGATCTAACTCCTTTAGTTCTGGAGTTATATAGGAAAAATAGAAAATTTCGAAATTCTTCTTTTGCCTATATCTTTTTATTTAAGGAATTTTTGACAAAACAATTGTCACTTTGCCATTGCCACTTTTTCTAGGCTATCTCATTATCTGAATAAAACATATATACTGGTAGTCCTATAAATTGGGCCACCCTCAACTTTCAATTTTCAAATACGGACCTTATTTTTTATTGCATTTTTTGAATGCCAAGAGTCATGTTTTATATTGACGTAGTATTTTCATCTGAATTACAGAGTGTTCTGGAAATATTGAACATTACCAGTAAAATTTCTACATTTTTAAAAAATTGCAGCTCTAATTAAAAAAATATCATAGAATAAGATATAAAATGCCTAGGATTTGGAAGATAATCAACATTATTTGAAGAAAAATTGTCTTCTTCAAGAATTCATCACATTTCAGTTCACGCAACCCATGATCAATGTACGAAAATGTGAAATTCGTCCAGTACGTACATGTATTGTGCATATAATCAATGTCCAAACAAAATAATCTTTCAATGGCAATCTTCATACTCCAGACACCAATTTGGAAATATTTCATTGTTACTCACTTTTCGAACTACCTATATAATTATGTGTCATATTGGCGTTTTATTTTGATATAAAATCATAAAGTTGTTTTGGGAATTATATTGGGTTAATTCCATAACAACTCTTATTGAATAATATCAGAGAATGAGGAGGTGAATCAGACAAATTGATTCCTTAAGAAAAATCAATTTTAGAATTTCCAGATTATCTAGTCTCACCACTTGTTCGAAATGACAATAGAATAAAATCATTCCCGAGATTCCCGAGAAAACATTTTATTTCTTTACCATAATGTAGCATGCTTGGTAGAATAATTATTGATCCCATGTTGATTCACCTCAGTAGGTAATGAGGAAGATTTGTTGTATGTATTCTGCTGAGAACTCACAAACATAATCTGTCACAAACATAACATTGTATTTGATCCTATAGGTTTCATATTTTATAACTTATCGCACAATAACATGTTTAGTTATTATCTTAGAATTGAAATAAGTCATTATAAGTAATCATAATCGAAATCAATGTTTGAATTGAGGATCTTCTGAATCCAGACATTTACGGAGTCGTTTTTTTAAGTTATTATTCGCTCTTGAAAATATCTCTTCGGCGTGTAGTGATGCGAAAGCGTTCATGATTTTAATTCTTAAATCTGCTATATTTTCAATTTCGTTTTGATATATTCTATTTTTTACTGTACCCCATCAAAAAAGCAAGCGGGAAAGATGAATGATCCTATTAATTTCTATAGAAAACGTTAATCATATATCTCATTTCTGCTCTAATGGGGAAGCCCATTTTCAGTACTAACAGATTTTTCATTAAATATCAACATAATTTTCAAGAAACTGTCAAAATAATGACAAGTGAGGTGAACTGAATATTTATATTCCAAAGCATACTATGAGAATTCAAATAGTTTAATCATAATTGTTGTATACCTATAGCAACAGAATGTCCATGAATTTGCCTGAAAAATGTAGGTAGTTCGAAAAGTGAGTATAAATGAAATATTTCCGAATTGTTGTCTGGAGTATGAAGATTGCCATTTGGAAGATATTTTGTTTGGGCATTTGATTATATGCACATGCATGTACGTACTGGGAAGAATTTCACATTTTCGTACATTGATCATGGGTTGCGTGAACTGAAATGTGGATGAATTCTTGAAGAAGACATTTTTCTTCAAATAATGTTGATTATCTTCCAAATCCTAGGCATTTTATATCTTATTCTATGATATTTTTTTAATTAGAGCTTGCAATTTTTAAAAAAATGTAGAAATTTTACTGGTAATAGTTTCAATATTTCCAGAACACTCTGTAATTCAGATGAAAATACTATGTCAATATAAAACATGTTTCTTGGCATTCAAAAAAATGCAATAAAAAATACAGGTCCGTATTTGAAATTGAAAGTTGAGGTGGCCCAATTTTACTAGGACACCCTGTATATAATTTTTATTCAGATAATTAGATAGCCTAGAAAAAGTGCAATGGCAAAGTGACAATTGTTTTGACAAAAATTCCTTAAATAAAAAGATATAGGCAAAAAAAGAATTTCGAAATTTTCGATTTTTCCTATATAAAACTCCAGAACTAAAGGAGTTAGATCAGATTTTCTTTATCCATATAACTGACCTCTGAAATATGCTACTTTGCCCCATTTAACCATCTCTCTATCTGTTACCGTTATCGAAATCCCCATGCATATACTCGAATTTGAATAGCCCCTGTATATTAATATATATATATATATATATATATATATATATATATATATATATATATATATATATATATGTTATAACAAAATGCGCACTTATTTCGGACCCACCATCTTTATATATATATATATATATATATATATATATATATATATATATACACACATATATATATTCTTCTTGATTTGTAGATTTTTTGAAAATATTTAGCAATAACATTCGTTTTGATGGAAAGAGAAGGTTTTATTTGCCAACTGTTGACAATCTTTCACAAATCATAATATTAGTTTAAAAGTAGTTGAAAATAATGTGGCTTTTAGTATTCGTCAGAAATTTTTCACTATCAATGATAAGTTTCAAAAGTCATATTATTATCACAAATTCTGAATATTTTGATAAAGTTACTAAGTATTTGTAACCGAAAATCAAAAATTTCTTAGTAAAATCTTATTCTATTGAAGCACCTTTTATTGCATAAAGTTTAAGATTCTTCATCCATCAATTAATTCATTATTATATTCATTGATGTATTCATTTATTTGTGTCATGAATACAACATTCAGTGAGAACTAACTTGTATCATTTAATTTTCAGCCCCTCTCCTCGAATATACTCATCTCTGGATAGAATAGCCACAATGTCTCCAGCAGCAAGAAGACTTGCATCTTCCAGTTTGAAATTGGGAATTACAACACCTCTTACATCTCCAATAGTTGGCTCAACCACTCCATTTCGAAGAAAAACTCCTAAAACACCCCAGAGAGTTGTTACTCCTAAGGTGAAAACTCCATCAAATAAAATGAGTGATCGTGAAAATTTAACAGATGATTTACTTAAGATAGAAGTACCAAAAAGATTGACTGCCGCAGATTTCTTTTAATAAAGTAATTCAATTAATATGAGGAATTTTATTTCAAATATCGATCTATTTTTAACTGTATATCCAACTGAAATCTGAAACTTCAAAATAAATTTGAAGTTCAAGAGGATAAATATAAATTTTTTTTGATATTGACTGACCAATACTGTTGTGACTTTCTTAACGCTAAAGTTTATTACTAAATATAAAGTTCTCCTTTTGTATTAAAGCAACTGTTCAACATTACAAAGAAGATACTTGAACCTCTCGGTTTTTTTGTAAATAATTTGCTCTTGAATGGTGTGTTTCAGTGAAACCTATTTACAAGAGGGATGATCCTACCTCATAGTGAACTATAGACCTATTAGATTCTTATCGAATTTTTCAAAAATAGAAAAAGCCACAATAGCTAGTAGAAATGTAGAATTTTTCTTTAAAAATTGCAAACATAGGTATTTGAAAAACAAATCAATTTATACTGCAGTTTACGACTTTACTCAAAATATACTATTAGGTTTTGAGAAAGTGGAATATGTAAAAGGTACTTTTATAGATTTATCAAAAGCATATGAAACAATACATCATAATATTTTGTTTAAATCAAGAAGATTCAATCTGTCAATACCAGAGTAGGTACTTATGGATGGAACTACTACTAGGCCCTTGTTGCATAATTTGTTATATATGACACGAACCAATGTTTTATTCCTCTTTTACTACATAAATCACAGAAATATAACTTTATATGCATGAATTGCCATTTTAGGCACATACATACGTATTTCCAAAGAGTACAGCGCCCTCTCTGTAATTATTCAGCAGTTAGATGTGTTTTTTAATATGGTGATTGGTGGCGATGAATCAGCTGCTTGTTAGTGTTCAAGTAACTTCAGTAGTATTTTTGAGTTCATCCACGTAACTTTGTACTTGATAAGAATTATTTTTGTTGAAAATATAATTTCGGCAACTACATCATAGTGGTATGTTCTCGTATTTTTAAATAATATACATTTTTTATTTGAAAAAACGTTTGTGCCAGATATGGAACATTATGCAGTTCAAGTACCTGACTTGATCATATCTGCAGATCATGCATTTAGAGTAAATTTGACAGAAATGCTTTTTATGCATATTACGGATCCCAAGTTCTGTTATGGACAAAAAATGTAGTTATGCATACATTTAATCCAGAAGAAACAACATATCAGATGAAGATGAAATATGGGCTTCAGATACTTTGTATGAGTTCATTTTGCATACTGTCCCGTATTTGGCACGAAATAGTTCTTCTCTTTTCTGTCAAAAAATATTATATTTAATTTTTTTAAATATTTTTCTGATGAAAATTATGGCTTTTGCCAACTGTATAATTTTTTTCAACAATTTTAAAAAAATCATGCATTAAGGGATCAGTTTTACTAAATTTCTAGGTTTGCATTTGGATCAGAACCTGTAAAGGAATAAACAAGTAGAAGTAATGAACAAAAGAATAAGCAACTCTTTGTTTTCTATTAGAGTTCTGAGTCTAAACGTGAGTCAGGAGGTTTATGAGAAGGGTTTCTATTACCGAGCAGTAGGCATTTTCAATAGACTACCAAAAAATATTAAATTAATGAGAAATTTCAACCTGTACCGAGACTGGTGGTTATCTCCTTCATGGGGCACTTAAATTAGAAACGTATAAGTTTTCAGCATATCTAGCAGAGTAGAGTAAGGATAAATTAATTTAGTCTTGAGAGTTAAAATTTTAAGAATTATTTCGTCGTTACTACGTGATAATTTAACATGATGAACAAAAACAAAACTTGAATTTACTACGTTTATTATCACAAAAATACTTTGAAGAATATAACCTGTGATTGCAATTTCGGTCACTAGACCATCATCGGGCAGATTGAGTTAAGAACTTCAACTTTTAAGTTCTTAACTCCATCCTCCCGATTTTTCTAGTGACCCAAATTGCAATCGCAGTGTTTTTGTTCAATTCTTTTGATTTCAATTTGTGTATTAGTGGACAAAGCTTATGTTAAAGATGGGTTGTTTTAGTTGTTAACATCCCATTTTAATCGTCAAACTGAATAATCTTATTATTATTATTTCTAATTTAAAATTTATTGCATGCTTTTTCATTTCGATGACTCTAAGTTCTGATTGACGATCAAATATTTGTATTATGCTCTATAAATACATACATATAAACTCTGATAATTCTCTGATAATTCAATACAGTCAACAGGAGATGCCGGGCTAAGTCTTCCCATAATGAATTTTCAAACAGTACTGAACAAAAATGCCATGACATGTGACTCGACGAATGCGTGATTCGACATTAGATCCCTATCACCTAATGAACCTCTCAATGAATCACCCTTTATTTCAAAGAAGTGAACAACAAATATGAACTTAACAAATTAAGTATTTGATATTGTAATAAGTCAAATGAATGTAGTGGCGTAACATGCAGCAATTTTTAGAATAATTCAGATAAAAATCATTCACCTAAGTTTTTATATAAAACTTCAATACAAAAATATTATGATTTCAATATATCTTACAAAAGTATAAATTTAAAATAAGTTACAGATGGTATTTTATTGGTAATATTTTATGGGTATGTGATTTTTTTTGAGTGTATTTGTTAATTCAGTTTTCATTTCTTTTCTCATTTTGACTCCATTTTGTGCTCTGGTTAAAGCTCCTTTACTTCGTAGTTGAGCTGTGTTCAAAATTTTGTTGAGAAATTTGAACATAGGGTCGTTACTTTCTTGAAGAAATGCTAATCTGGCTGATTTTCTACAAGGAAGAAAAATATTTTAATTAAATATTTATATTTGGATAGATTATACATACAAAAACACTGTATGTTGAAGATGATTCTAACATAAATTGACGAGTAGGTATATATCTCGGTATATATCTAATAACATAATGTATAGCAGGGATGTTACGAATATTCGCATTCGCATTCGCTTATGCGAATGATTCGCATCATTTTAAACATTCGCATCGACATTCGCATTCGCATCAAAAGATGCGAATGTTTAGCGAATGCGAATGTATACACATCAGGTCGTGTCTCATCCGGCGGCCACGCGATTGGTCGATCCTTGCCCGCACAAGCAGTGCAGGTATCACGTGTTTAATTTGACTAATAAAAAGCGTTTCTTTCTCGCTGCTTGCTTGGTACATAGTTTGGCTTGTTCTGTTTAAGTTGTCAGTCATTTATGACTAATTATGACGTGAACAAACAAGTAGTTTGTGAGTTTAGAATTGTTTGGAGCTATTTTGACAGTTTTTCCCATGGCACCGAGAAAAAAAGTGAAATATGGCAATAATAAAAATTATGAGTTAACTTGAATAAAAAATTTTTTATGTTATTCCTAAACATTCGCATTCGCATTCGCATTCGCATTCGCACATTCGCATACCTAAAATTCGCATTCGCATTCGCGAATGTTAACAATATGACATTCGTAACATCCCTGATGTATAGGCTTGTGTTTTTATGAAGAGAGAGGTTAGATTTGTGTGGATACATTTTTTTTCCATTCAATATCAATTCGTATATATTAAAAATTCTTGTTTACCTTCTTAGTTTTTTAAAATGTTTAATATCATTAGCGTCACATATTCTTAACATTTTTTACAGCAGTGACCCCAACTAGAGGAAAACCAATATAACTAATTTTCAATGCGAATTTTGTTTCTTTAGTAAATAAAATTTCACATTATCAATGAAACAATAACGCTATGTATCAACTGCCTACCTCTTCCATTTTCATTTGTAATTAGGTTTTTGAAAAACAAATTCATAAATTTTTGTAGTGTATTTTATTCAGTCGTGTGTGATAAAGGCTAATTCCGATAATATACCTGATGTATAACATCATGTGGAACATTAAAAAATATTTTGTGAGGACTTCTTTTTGTAGTATTCGTACATAATGGAGTAAGTGCGATAACGTTTTAGGTTTGAAATTCTAGATATATTTATTTAATCGATTAAAAGAACGCTGTATCAGTTGTGTACTACGGAGAGTAGAAATTAACATTGTGATGACTTCACACGCGCTTTTGTTTGTTCATGAACTGTCGACGTGGCTTTGGTACCTACGACTGGATTCAAAAATTTATTTCATCAAATTATGGAAAACATACTTGTTGACCATGGTCAATTTCATACATTACTTACATAAAGTGAACAAGGAAAATTCTTTAATAAAAATAATAATTTAAAAAGAATCTTCCTTGTTCACTTTATGTTATTTATTTTATATTCGTATTCATAATATAATATAACTTTTCAATTAGAGCAAGAAAACTAAAAATAGTTTATCTATAAAACGTGTATATATATATATATATATATATATATATATATATATATATACATATATATATATATATATAAATATATATATATATATATATATATATATATATATATATATAAATATATATATATATATATATATATATATATATATATATATATATATATATATATATATATATATATATATATATATATATATATATATATATATATGTATATATTGTCTTTCCATTTATCACAACAATTTTTTTTTTTCAAAAACCCAATTTTTTTACATAAATGTTATCCTTACTAACACCTTTACTGATCTGATGAATCTAAAATTATTTTTCTGTTACATGTAAGTTTTATTTTAAAATAAGGAAGGTGTAATTTTCGTTACTTACATCCTTCGAGGTTTTTTCCTCACTTTAATTGAGTGAAAATTTCCATCCATGTCTGAGTTGTCCGACTGAGATACCTGGAAAAAGAATTGATGAATATGTTAGTGTTAATATTAACAGAGAATAAAACTACAATCGAAATATAAAAAAATTATATATATATATATATATATCTCAAAATAGTATGTGAATTTAGTAACATTTTGTAGAATATTTAAATTTGCTGTATAAAAATGAAATATTTTGTAGTATAGAATCATTCCTAATGGTTGCATACTTTTGTAGTTCCATTTAAAACAAATATTTTATTCCGTCTACAATATTTTGACGAAGCTGCGCTACGATACAAATTTTTTGAATTGGGCATTAATATACTAGTGGTCACACAAGTTCTGAATTATATCGATATTCATCAAATTATTATATCTGAATGTTATTGAGGTTCTTTCGTCAAAGAGTATACCTCTATAATAATCGTATATTTTATGGAATACGGGTTTGTATTTCTAAGAAATGGTACTTGCGCGATCGCCAAAGTTACTCTCCACGGCTACGAAATCTACCCTCCTCCGTGGTTTTCTTTTTGATGACAATTTAGCCCTTGCGTGTCTCGGTAACATGTATTTTTCGATGGGGTACATAAAATTCTAACTTGCGTTGCTAGATTCTCGCGAATCGTTTGGCCGAACAGAACAGCGCCCACCCAATATCAAAAAGTCCGCTTTCGTCCGTCCGAAACCGCCCCGCGAGATAAGATTCTAGTGCCCTTCTCCTCATATCGGCAGTTATACCAACGTTCATGATCAAATTTTGTTTTATTAATTCAGCTGCGAGGTTGTCCAAATAATTATAATTAAATTAATGTATGTGAGTTTATAGTGGAAGGCATATACTGGAAATCCGAATAAGAATTTAAAAAAATAAAGTTAATTTCATACTGTAAATTTTATTGTTCAACGACAGATTGACTGAGCAATTTTTCCCAATATCTATCTTTGTTATTTTTCGGTGGTTCCTGGTTATTTGTAATTAGTAAATAAAATACTTTAATCCGGTTTGGACTGATATATATATATATATATATATATATATATATATATATATATATATATATATATATATATATATATATATATATATATATATATATATATATATATATATATATATATATATATATATATATATATATATATATATATATATATATATATATATATATATATATATATATATATAATATATATATATATATATATATATATATATATATATATATATAAATCAGGGGCGGCTAGTCAAAGGAGGCTGAGGAGGCTAAGCCTCCTCAATAATATTCCGTGTATCACTAATATATTCTATTGAATAGTCAGCATTCAGCATATTCATATTGATCAAAATCATATTATTTTATGCACCTACCTTCCTTTCAACCTACATTATATAATATAATTTATTAATTACGATAGAAGGTATTTACACTTACTGCATTTCATTCATTTCAAGATTTGTGGCAACGCTGCGGAGGCATGGAAAGGTATATTCTCAACGTTCATTATGCCTGCCACAGAAAAGCAAACAACGGTGCAAATACTCCGAATGAATACTTCATTGCAATAGAAAAGCAAAACACATGTAAATGGCAACACCGATCGCGACCCAGTCTTATACAATGTCGACCAATCACAACTATAGAATTTCGCGTGACATCGAGCGAACTCGTTGGAAATCGTATTGTCTAATGGCCGGCGTGTTTACTTATTTTTTTTGGTTACTGAAGTTAATTTCAAAAATTTCAATGGTGACTTAGTGGAATATTTGTTATCCCATAACTTTAGTGTACTAAGTTATGAGGATAAAGTTTTAATAAAAACATTGCGACCCCTGAACTAAACAATTTGGTGCAGCGTAACAGAAAACAAAACCGCGGTTTTAATTCACGGAATGATGAGAGAAATCCTTGCCTAACCGGATCACAGGTAAAAAATAAATTATTTTGTTGGCAGTGTTTACTTTTTACTAGTGAAAATGTCTCTGTTTGGGGCTGTTTAGGATTTGAGGATTTAATTCTATACCTAGTTGAAAGTGAGGAATTTTTCACTGATAAAGTAACTTTAAATACAGCACGCGGATTAATATCTTACTTACAAGATAAGGAATTTAATATATTTTTTAAACATCTTTAAATTAATTTTTGAACAAACAGAAATAGTTTTTCAAATCTTAGAGCACAAGTTTTCAGATGTAATTTACTCACGAAATCGGCTCAAGTTTCTTTTGGAAAAAATTTCAGAATTTCGTGCAGAAGTTTATTTTGAAAAACTATTTTCTGTATTTCAAACTACTGATGATACGACTCAATTTAGCCCAAAACGAAAGAAATTCAGTTACGCAGATATGGAGCTTCACTATAAGCAAATATTTTATGAAATTTTGGATACTATTAGGGGTCAAATAGAAATAAGGTTCTCTGATTTGAAAGAACTGCATTTTTTTTTGAAATCACCTTTATTCATTAAATCATAATAATTTCTTTACATAATTAAATGTTACTTCTAAACAATTCCTGAGAGCACTGGTATCGATGTATTTAAACATACAGAAGTGTTTGAAAAATATTGAATTAAATTTAGATATAATTGTAATAAAAGAACTGCATTTCTTCGACTTACTCAATAAAAATTTGTTAACCGGATTTTCGGCTAATTTTCCAGATAACCTTTTGGAAAATTTATGTCAAAAATACACTTTTTTTGATAAGGTGGCCATAAAAAGTGAACTGTGTGTTGTTTATAATGACAATGAAATTTTGGGGCAAAATGAAAATCATGTGGGGACTATTAAATACCTTTTTGATAATGATTTGAATCAAGATTTACCTCAAGTTTATAAACTCTTATGTCTAATTGTTTCTATCCCGGTGACATCGGCTTCCGTAGAGCGCTCGTTTTCCACTCTTAAGAGAATTAAAACTTATTCACGAAATTCAATGAGCCAGGATCGTTTGAAAAATATTAGTTTGTTGTCTATTGAAAAGGAATTGGTAAAACTTTTGGCGAAAGACAAAAAATTTCATGAGGATATTATAGATCATTTTGCTAACGTTAAAGATCGCAGAATCCCGCTAATCTTCAAAAATATATAATAACTTTTCATTTGCTCTCACCAGCTGTTAACAAATTCGTTAAGTAGGTAGGTACCTATTTTGTGGAAGAAAAAAAAATTGATGATTAGATGAATTGATTAATTGGCTGAGAAGAGTTTTTGTGAATATTGTAAATAGGAGTTGTAGGTCTCAAGGTAGACACTCGAAAGTGAAAACAAATTAATAGCTTAGGGTGCTTGTTTTACTTTGATTTTCTTTAAATTATAAGGCGGTTGACCTTGAAATCCTTAAAATTTTCGCCTATGGTGTATTTGTTAACACCTCTTGTAGCCTCCTCAAACCAAAACCTCACGAGCCGCCACTGATATAAATATATATATATATATATATATATATATATATATATATATATATATATATATATATATATATATATATATATATATATATATATATATATATATATATATATATATATATATATATATATATATATATATATATATATATATATATATATTTATAGGTACTTATAGGTATATAAATATTAAGGCATTTCAAATCGTTGTAACTTCTGTTCAAAAGGAGCTACTGGGCTATTTGTGTAGTGTTGAGTAGGACATACAAGAGGCGGTACGTTTGTCCCATACTCATACATAACGTCAAAACGCAAGAGCGGCTCAACATTTTATATTGTACTGCTTCAAATTTTATGTCGCGGCTTACTCTCCGTCTCCGTAAAACTATAGGGTGAAGACAAAGAGGGAGCGAGACGCATGCTACAAATTAGACTAGTACGTCATTCTACACTAGGGATGATCGATATTAGAAAAACATCGATGTTGACATCGATGTCATAATCGAAAGCCCAACATCGATGTTCGATATTTATCGAAAACCGAAAATGGATGTTAGATAACATCGATGATTGACTGGTGCGCATGCGCAGTTAATGAATACGCGTTCATAGTTTTAATAAACCTGATTTGTGGATGCGTTCATAGAAGACATAATTTGTTTATGTCATTAGTCGTGCGTGAGGCCGTGAGATATCATCGATGTTCGATTCCGTAAACATCGATGTTACGATATTTTTCGTATAGCAACATCGATGGTTTTGCTTTCGACATCGATCATCATCAGAAAAGGAAACACACGTGTTTCATTCCTCCCTGAAGTATGTGTCAGCGAGGCGGGCAGCTTGAGTTTGGGATTAACTCCTTCAACTAGATCAGGGGATGCACTTTTATGTACAAGTGCATTAAGAATAGGTGAGACAGGATACTTCTGGAACATAGAAATGTGGGTAGGGTTCAGAGGATTAATACTGACCCAGCATTCGTCTTATAAGTAGTGCAAGCAGTGACTTACATTACCATGAAGAAACCTCTGAAAAAAACTCATGGCAGACCAGTCGGCCCCGGGGTTTGAACCCGAGACCTCCCAAATACTAGCCAGCGTACGCTAAGTACTCGCCTAACTAGCTTGGTCGATGATCATCGAGCATCCCTATTCTACACCGCGTTTCGAGTCTCGAGCGATAAGGAAATATACTGTTACAATATATTTGGTTATATTTTTAGTTACCTACTTATAAACATTATTTGTCCACGACTGTACTATAAATCATTCATTATACGTGTGCTTCCTGAAGTACAATAAGACCTATTATTCACTAGTGTATATAATGGTTTATTATACACTGCATGACGTCACACTCGAAACGTATGTCCAAACTTGAGACTATTATTCACATTGTTAGGATAGTATTGTTATTAGATTTTTAGGTTTTATGTAACTAAGATAAATTTTAGGCAAATTATTAAACTAATATTTAATATAATGCCCAACTTATTGAATATTTACTCTAATAAATTATCTATGTCATTTTTATCAGAGTGAAAGAAAGGAATGGAATCGATGTCAAGTGAAATAGTTGACGTTTACGTGAGTATGCAGTTTTCAGTGAACACAGAAAATGTTATGTCAACGCTTTTGATAACTATTTTTATTGTTGAAAATGCAGATTATTACTAATTCTTCCGAGGAAGTCGTGGACAAAGTATAGTATGCTACTCACACAAAATCACAATTTTTCACTCGGGTGAATTGCGACACTCGCTTGCAGCTCGTGTCGCAAACTTCACTCTCGTTAAAAATAGCAATCATTTTGTGCTCGTTGAATAATATACTATTACTATGCTAATTATTTCATTTCAGTTTGCCATACTGGTTATTAATATATCATCAATCAGAGTTCAGACTGGAAGTAATTAAAGTATTGCACTAAAATCAAATGTCATATTTGTACCCGTAACTTCAAACGTATCGCCGGGCTTCAGTACGTATCGCCTCATTTGAAGTAGGACATTGTACTGGCTCAGTACAAAAAAGAGGCTATATTACCCAAGATTATATAGGGGTTCTATAAGGTCGCGAAACGAAGCTTTTGGTCTCAGCTATTCAACGGATTAACTTATACATGATTCAATTGTTAATGCAACGAAACCATGTGACAATGTGAGTTGCCTTTTTTAATTTTTCACCTTATTATTTTCGCATTTTTTCAGGTACAAAATCACGATAAAACGCATTTGGAAGTTTCACAAACCCATATTCGATGTAAAATTTTCCGAGGATTGAAATCTTTGCTTAGATTTACAGTAGACTTAGACGCAAAATATTCGTAAACATTCTCAAAAAATGGAGAAAAAATTGTTGTAACTTTTTTGTAACTACCCTGTCTGCGTTCTGAAATTTTTTTCATTTCAAAGTACATATCATTTGGTATATATCTTTCCTGAGAATTTGGGCGATAAAAAATGGTGTTTTTGAAATATCAACTTCAAAAGTTATCGTTATTTTTACTAACTTTTTCTGACAATGGGATCGTGATCAGCAAAAAAATTTACACTGAAAATGATATTTAGGATATTTTTAAGCCGATGGAACTTAATATATCAAAAATAAGGTTCTAGGTAGAAACAAACGTCAAAATGATTAAAATTTTATGAGTCTAAAAATTGTCAGCTAATTCGCAAGACATCGATTGTACTATTGACAAGGAAATCAACTAATGAAGCATTTCATAAAAAGTGCGAAAAAATAATTCAATTTCATATCTTAAAATGTTTTGAAGAAAATCACTGAAATATTGCGAGGGAATAAAAATTGTTATATCCAATTTAGTGTATACTTGAAAATGGCTTTTGTAAGAAATAAAAATAAAATTATAAAAACTAGCAAACTCTCGCACACTCTTTTATTTAAGCATCTTCCGCTTAGATAATAAGTGAAGCTCTTCTCTCCCACCATTGGTTTAAAATGAACTATTGTTTTAATCACATAACATTCGTTTTATTGTTGCGAGTAATTATCTGCAAATGATTTCTATTTTAATTTGTGGGGAATCACTTAATTATTTTAAGGATATTCAACATACCCTGGGGGTGCATGGCCCCTATGCCCACCCCCTTGCATACGCTCTTGATGTATTCTAATTTATATTGAAAATGAAAATGTATAGGTAAGTACCTATTTAAGGAAAGTATAAAATTATTTATACTGGGCATCAATGTTCATACGTCTATAATTAGCCTTTTGTGACAGTATAAACTTGTACTGTCCTCATAAATACACATGAGTAAACATAGAATAATATATATATATATATATATATATAATATATATATATATATATATATATATATATATATATATATATATATATATATATATATATATATATATATATATATATATATATATATATATATATATATGTATATATATATATATGTATATATAGAGGGTGGTTGTGAATAAGTGAGACAATCTTCAGAGGATGATTCCGAACGAAGAAATAATGACATTTTGCTAAATAACTTTTGTCCGAAAATGCTTATTTGACTATTTATTTATTGCTCTGAAACTGGTGGAGATATGCAAATGAAATTTGATGGGTTTTAAAAGGTAGTTATTGCGCTTTTTCTGACATACAATTAAGAATTTTTTAAAGAAAAAAAATGGTGCGTCGCTGAGTTATTTCAAACTTAAATTCATTTTTGAATTCTCCGTTCAATTTGTGACAAGAAATCTCTCCTGGCTTTTTTTCGTATGGGTAGCCGTTTTTATACAAAAAATAAAACATCTTAACGCGTATTTTTTATTTCTTTAATACATTAACAAGAACTATCTGATAAAATAACTGGCGTCGCTACTAGATAAAATACTTAAAATTTTTAGTTTTCTAAATATTGCTTATTTAATATTTTTATATGACGATTTTGCATTTATTCATTTAACAATTATTAGATCTCGGATAGCCCCGATCGTGTTTGACATTTCAAATAATCGTAATGGCACCCCGGTTATATTTTACGAACGAAGATTATTTAAACTTATTTATTATTAATAGACAATGTGATGAACTTATTTCAAGAGCATTCATGACATGATATCCTCAAAAACAGAAACAATCACCAAATACTATATGACTTGAAAACTTGAAGAACTTTGGACCCGCAAAGGAAGAATGTACAGAAACAAACCAGTTATTAACAATGGAATTATTGATACTGTAAACTGGAAATAGAAATGTTAAAACAATTATGTAATTGAATATTCGAATTGGTGTCTCTGAACTTCTAAACATTTTGCGCATCTAAGCCGCAATTGTTCATGGGTGGCTCTTCTTATTGACTGGTGGTCTAGGTCTTCAAATGCTGTACTTACTCGCTCCATGCAGTATTCCGAAGTGGTCACTGCGGTGTTATATTTTTTACTGTATATAAAATTGAGTACTGATAGGTCTAGGGAGCGAGGTGGCCAAAACTTTGATCCATTGTTGGCTATCCATTGATCATAAAATAAATTTTCCATATAATTATCTACTAAATAGGCATTATTTGGAGGTGTCCCCCATAATGTTGATAGAAAAGATTTCGAAGATCAGCCAGGGGCGAGTTGTCTGGATAGTCAACTTCAGAATTCATGTGATTGTGTTTTTGAGGATATGATGTCACAAATGTATCGCAAGTTCTTGAAATAACTTTATCACATTGTCCAAGTTTAAATAATCTTCGTTTGTATACTTTAACCAGGGTATCACTACGATGATTTGAAATGTCAAATAGGATCGTGGCTATCCTAGATGTAATTGTTTATTGTTGATTAAATGCGAAATCGCCATATAAAAATATAAAATTGGCAATATTTCGAAAACTAAAAATTTTAGGTATCCTTATACAAAGTTACCTCAAATTTTTATGCTAAATACTACGGAATAAGAAAAATGGGGGGTTTCCATTTAAAAAAATTTATTTTTATCAGTATTCTCAAATTCATTTTAGATGTTATTTTTTGAACACCCTTTATGATTAGTTATCCAAATATTATACAAAATCTATTGAAGTAAGTCCCTCCCAACAAGGAATCTAACCCAAAGTAACTAATAAGGGCTTGCTTATAGAAATAATTGATAACTATATTAATTATAAAACCTGTGAAAAGTTAGTTTTTTGTTTCTTTATGAAGTTATGAATTATATCATGACTTGCAATCGTAATTTTTGATATAAAAACTTGAATATGTCAAAAACGCTTAGGCTGAGGTATAGGATATGGTGCATAAAATCTGCCTACAATCTTAGGTAGAATT
>JARQZK010003644.1:265000-267500 GCA_030704885.1 Cynegetis impunctata
TATATATATATATATATATATATATATATAGGTATATTAAATATATATTATCAAAATAAATGTCATTTAGCGCCATCCCACAAAAGGGCGACCAAGCTTCGTTAAGTATAACCAATGTCATCTCACAAAATTTTAATGGCACAGTTGATTATCATCCATCAGCAACAATATAAGTATAACAAAAATTTCCGAGATGGCGATATATATATATATATATATATATTATATATATATATATATATATATATGTTTATATATATATATATATGTTTATATATATATATATTTATATATATATATATATATATATATATATATATATATATATATATATATATATATATATATATATATATATATATATATATATATATATATATTTATATATATATATATATATATATATATATTTATATATATATATATATATATATTATATGTTAATAGAAGCACAAATATATTTAAAAAAATTTATTTCAAATGGGTACAAAAATTCATATGTTTCAATAAAATTAAAATAATCCTTGTTTGGATGTTTGGAATATTGTTGATATTTTATTATCCTCCTATGATAATTGATTCAGTTCTCCTCTATATTTTGCACAGTATGGACATCTGCATTGTAAGGGCATGGGAATGTTTCCATCGTTATTTTTCCCGGAAACCAAAGAGTTGGGTGTGGAGATATTGTCATTTGTTGGCCCGTAGTTCGAATTAATATTTTCACGATTTTCTGAACCGTTTGGATCACTTAAAGTAGTAGGTACGATTTTGATTTCTTTGGAACAATATGGACAAACAAGAGTTTTTTTAGGGGATAAAATATGGGACAGCAAATATTTCAACAAATCGACTGGCTTTGTTTTCGAGTCTGAAGGTATTTCTTTCTCTTGTGAAATTGGTGCTGGAAGAGGTAATGGCGATTGTGAATAAGCACAGTTTGCATTAGTTTTCATTACTTGAGGTGTAACAATAGTAACTTCAGTTGGTTTTTGGTAAATAATTTTTGTCAATGGATCTTCGTAACTACCAGATCCAGATGATACCTTATATCCACTAACTACCGACTCCGAAATTCCATCAACGCCTTTTACACTCTGGGAAGAAGAAGCTTGATATTCATTCGCGCATTTATAGGTACTACTTGGTGCAACTTCAACTACTTGTTGATTTATTGGACTGCCTCTCATTGTGTTCAAATTATCAATATCCATTCGTTGTTTGTTTCCACAACTGGAGCAGTGAGAACAATATCTCTCCATAGGCTGCTCTGTACGTATAATAATGGTGGATGGATGTTCTGGGATATTTTCCTTAGAGTTTCCTACCACAGGATAACTGACCAAAAACTTCGGTTTAGCATTGGTTTTCAAATTGATAAATGTTACTAGTGATTTCTGCAGTAAGTTTTCAAGCGCTAAATCTTCAGCATTTGCATATTTCTCAATCCGTTGAGGATAATTGTGGATCAAGCTGATGTTGACATTTCCTGCACCTAAAATCTCAACGTTTTCAATATCATTAGAGAGCTTGACAGGATGTAGTACTCTTGGATGATCAATATTTTGTATTCCTCTCGGTACTTCAGACGTGAGAACGTCTTTAGTATTACTCAATATATTGGTCTCCTGTTTAGATTTACAATCGCTCGATATGACGGGTTCCTCTAGCACAATACCACCCTCATCTATTTGAACGCGATCTTTGTTCTCACGTGAGATTGATTGATTGTCAACATTTGGTTCTGTGGCCGAAATACCAACGGCTGCTGGATATAAACTATTCTCAATGACACTAGGAGATTCAACTTCAGCATTTGGGAGTTGTTTTTTACGAATAGTTCTTTCTGATTTTTCTTGATTACTAGCACCAATTTCCAAAGGCGTTCTATTTGGCTCAATTTCTAGATCTAAATCTTTTGAAACTACAGGTTTCTTCGCCACATTATCGATGATAATTTTTGGAATCACAGTCATGGTATTAAGACCATTAGCAGGAAGAAATTCTTCTTGTGGGTGATACGGCAGTGCAATGTGTTGAATTGCTGAACTATCAAGTACCATGGGGTCATTGATTATGTATTTTGGCTGATTATCGAATGGATGCTCAGGGAATACATGGGGAACAACTTGATATTGAGGTAAATATGAAGATGGAAGGAGGTAATTGGGCCTTGAAATTTTTGGAACAGGGTATACTAAATTCCAAGGATACTGGACTTGATGCGTATAGTACGGTTGTATATATGGAGTATAATAATTGTTGTGGTTGGGTCCAGCTAGCGTTATTCTAGTATTCACATTATTGTTATTCCTTCTTATAGCATTGTTGTAATCACCAAACCTTAAAAAGACTTTCGTGTTTGGGACACCAAAATCGCTTTTATATTTTTCAGCACGATTAGGATCATCGGATAAAAAGTTTGATCTTTCAACAATTTCAAGTTGATCATAGTTTCGTCTTTGAGGTGTTTTGAAAATTTCTCTCAAATTGCATCTTG